>SMSQ01019760.1:0-84364 GCA_019453375.1 Ctenoplectra terminalis | reverse complement strand
AATTAAAAAAAAAAAAAAAAAAAAAAACAATATGCGTACCCACGTTATATTTTGAGAAACCCAAACCAATTAAGGTCACGGTTAGCATACCAGGCTCATTTTGCCGCGTTGGCGAGATGCACCGGAAAGTGTGCATAACAAAATCACGCGTGTTGAGTTTACTTTTAATTAACTCGTGCCACCTATACGATCGCATCGTTGTTCGTTTCAACTGGATTTTCGTGGCTTTCGTTATTCGAATCCTATTTCTCTCTGTTAATCTTCTTAACGATTTCGCGCTACGGTTCCTGCCATCTCGATTTAATATCAACGATTCGAGCGGTGCGAAATTTCCTTCGATTCAGATTGCAGCACATAGCGGATGTTGGCGTGGCACTGGTGCTCTTGATCGCGTTCAACTTGGTTGCTGCTCAAGGCTCGAAAGAATTGGTTAGGGAGAGGCTAACGGAGGAAAAGAGAATCCTCTTCTTGGCAGGCGTCCATCCTGTCACTTATTGGACGACCGTATTAATTTGGGACTTCTTCGTGAGTGTTCAACGAAACGTGAATGAGAATGAGGAGGATTGCGGATAAATTTAAATTCTATCCTTATAGGTGTTCGGATGCTCCATTGGATTGGCTGTGATAGTCTTCGAGATCTTTGGACTACCCTCGTACGTTGCTAGGGATAATCTGCCTGGCATTTGTCTGTTACTGTTCCTCTTCGCGTAAGTTTCAATTCTATAGAGTTTAATTATTATATTCGTTTAGTTTTGGTTAATCGAATTTGTACAATCACAGATGGGCAGCGCTACCGTTTTCACATTTAACAGAAAAAATCTTCGACGACTCGAGCATGTCGAACATGGTCCTCTTCTGCGTCAATACGTTCATAGGAGTATCATCTCTAGCCACCATCTTGGTACTTGATATTTTAGGCAAAACGAAGACCGCGGAAGACGCACGGAACATTTTGCACAACGTTTTATTAATTTTTCCTCAATACGCCTTGGGTGATGCTCTGGTACAAATATCCCGAAACGACATCACAGCTCAATTACTCGAAAAATTCCATATGAACACTTATCAGTCACCCCTAGGTTGGGAGCTTTTGGGTCTCCATTACGTTTTCCTTGCTATCGTTGGCGCCATTCTTTTCTGTTTGAATTTGATGATCGAGTGTCGAGTCCTTCCCAGCTGTACCAGACAGAAGTGTCCGTACGAAGTAATCCAAGAGGACGACGATGTGTCGAAGGAGAGAATGAGAGTGGAGGGTGGCATGTCGGACGACATTTTGCAAACAGTGAAACTCCGTAAGGAGTATAGAAGCGTTTACGGGACGAACGTTGCCGTTCAAAATTTAAGCATCGGCGTGCAAGCTGGAAAGTGTTTCGGTCTTCTGGGGACGAACGGTGCCGGAAAGAGCACCACGTTTCGGATGTTGACTACGGAGATCATACCGACGGCGGGCAGGATTATTCTGAGAGGAAAAGAGATCGGTTCAGGACCACTGTGCAACGGCGAAGTTGGTTATTGCCCTCAAAGCGACGCTCTGGACGGTTTTCTGAGTCCGCATCAGTGTCTGACGATACACGGAGAAGTTTGCGGGTTGAGCAACGTTCCCAAGGTGAGGGTTGATTTATATCGAAACTTGCGGCTGGCATCGTTCTTACAGTTTTTTCCCAGACCTTTAAATAACTTTTACCGTGTTTCATTGCTGCGTGGATTGTGTTTTTAATTATTTCGCGTTCGAACTTTCGGATGGTAGTATAAGAACGACTACAAGATGAGAAAGAGGTAGTTGGAAATTTTTCGCATTTTTCTTTTCATCTTTCTTTCTTTTTTTTCTTTTTCTTTTTTTTTGCGAGATGAACAACTTAGAGTGGATGACCCATAAAAGTTACTCTTCTAAGAGCCTCCTTCCTTGGCGCGATACGTACCATCCTCCTTTCAGGAATTTAATATTACCTCGTGAAAAATTGTTTGTTTCAGGCAGTCGAGTCGGTGCTGAAGAGACTCGATCTTTTGAAATACGCTCACAAGAGGGTGAGTAGTCTCAGCGGAGGTAATAAAAGGAAACTATGCACTGCCTTGAGTGTAATGACGCCGGTGCCTGTGGTTCTTATGGACGAGCCAACGAGGTATTTCATAAAACGGTTTATTAAGAGGATCTTTTTAATAAACAGGAAATTTATCTTTTACTTATTTCTTTTATTTATCTTTACTTTTTTTTTACGCGCAGCGGTATGGATCCTGCCACGAAGGACCTGGTAACCAAAACGATTAGACGCATGACGAATAATCGGTGTTGCGTAATTCTAACTTCGCACAGCGTGGCAGAATGCGAGAATTTGTGCGATAGGGTCGGTATTCTTGCCAAGGCTGGCCTCAGGTGTGTAGGAACGCCTCAGCATTTAAAACACAAGTAAGTTTTTACGATCGAACGAATAAAGTGGTTTCGTTCAATTATTCATATATTTGATTTCTGTACACGTGGCTGTATCCATTCAACATTAATACACTATTAACGGTAGCAACAAAACATTCAATTATTCCGGACGAATATGTAGGCCCCAATATCCGGACAGGATTAATTTCAAACGGTGCATTTTAATGATGTTGTTTCAACTGATGGATCGTTCGTGTAGGTTTGATCTCTCGAAAGGCTTTCTGACTAAATTCGTAACGCAACAATTTATTTGCCGACCCCTGGTCCCCGCACCTACTCCTCGCAGTATCGTCGATTGATTTTTAATGTCGCCCATCATTTTTCGCGCGACGGTTCGATTTTCTCCGCTGAAAAATTCCATCAGAATTCACTACGATTCGACGAACGGTCGGAGATTACGTTTCAGTTACAACGATACCGTGCCATATTACCAACGTTCACCTCGTCCTCTCCTCCCGATTGTAACGCGCGACCATTTATATTTCCCTTTCAGAATATAACGTAGCGTGCCATAAATATTTAGCTCTGCTTGCATCTTTCGCTTCCGGAAGTAACTCGGGCAAAATGTTCCTTTTATATCCTCTTCCCGTTTTCTCTTTATGCCCCGCCATTGAGCACCAGACAATTTACGATATCTTGCTAGCACGTGTGCACACCGCGTTTATACGCTATTCCCCGGTGTGGTAATCCATCCACATTCTCCGGAGAATGTTGAATGGCAAGGAACGAACCTCTTTCTATTTAGATTTTTTTTTTCTCATCGCGCAAACAGTAGAATAATCCCGCGTCCCTTGTGAAATACTTGCAATTTCTCTGATTATCGTAATATTCTTCTTACTGGATTAGAAATTGGAACAACGTTCAAACGTGGTAATCCAATTAACGTACTTTTTCTCTTGCCAGCATTGAAAGCCTTCTGTTTAATAGAGTTACAAAGAGAGTAGAATCGGACCTGTTTCACCATTTTCACCGTGTCCTTTGACCCGCTCTCCCTCTCTCTCTTCGAAACAGTTATGTAAATTTACGGAGGAGTACATAGCTACCAAGCAGCCTGCCCTTTCCCACGGCATAATTTATCGATGCTGATACATGTACCTATACCAGTGTAAATGAATACGAATAGACGAATCTGTTGATGAATGCGTGCTGTACGATAAATATTTGTTACGTCGATTTTGCCGGTCATTTTCATTTCACCTGCGCACGTTCTCCCTGCTCATTGCCTTCATTTCTCCTGATTAAACCTGAGGTTACGTACTTCCGCGTTTACCGCAATGGCGGCTTCAAAATTATGATCGATGCTCGTGTTTGTTCGAAGAATGTCTTTGAAATATCAGCGTTATACGTTTGAATTTCTGTTAACAGGTTTGGCGAAGGCTACGTGGCGTTCTTACGTTTCCGGCAGCCAGTCTCATCCTCAGATTTGAGGAAAGCCATAGTAAAGTACTTCCCACAGGCTGTGGTCTCCTCGAGACAGGCCAGCGCGGCTCGTCTGCTGATACCACGAAGCCAGGACATGGCAGTGAGCAGCAGCTTTAATAAGCTGAAGCTGTTGGCCGAGGAACTGAAAGCCACCGACTACACGTTGACCCAAAGTTCGCTGGATCAGGTTCGTATTAAAAAAGTTTCGAGCGAAACCACGGCTTTTTACTTTTAGAATCGTTTTGTTACCGTATTTTAAGTGAATTTTAAAATTGTACAATTAATATTAATAACGAACGAGACTTAAGGTAATATCGATATAGCGCGGAACGGCGTTGACAAATATATTCCGATTTCAAACGAACGTACCGATTCGAACGCGAATCGATGAAGTTCCGGGAGACTGTTTCGCGCAATATACAATGGTCTTGTCTCGAACAGATGATGCACACCCAGTGCACGCTACCACCAGGCCGTTCGACCAAGGACGATCCTCGTTTACGTCCCACCTAGCCTGAGGAATATTAATGGATCTATCGTCTTACGGTTCGCATTTGTGTATAGTCTCTCTCGATGGTTTCCAACAGGCTAAGAACCGATGTTCCCGTATCACCGTCTGTTGTTCCCAAGACTGCTTAAATGCTTTGTGATCCGCCTTATCGCGTCCTTATTTAGGAGTATGCAACATCTATTTCCCCTATTTCGCAAAAGTGTTCCTAATCGATCATAGTCACCGGAATCAATTTAATTTACGTTTTCTTTTAACATCAACACATTCTCGTGAATTTTTATTAACCTCTGCTCGCTTTAATTTATTATTATTAATTTCTTTATTTCTTTTTCGTAGAGCGGTAACGAACAAATTTTTCATTTAAGCGAAGAATTGTGTCGAGAGTAACGACAAGCAGTATCGCGTAATCGATGTTGCTGATTGATCGTCGTTTTCTTTCCACACTGTGAAAGGCGACGTTTCGTCCTTCGAGGCGAATTACACGTTCGCGCCGCACGATTGTCTCCTCTATTTTCCAAGAGATTACGCAAGCACCACGGACGGCGTGCCGCGTGAAATGTAATTAGAAGTCGGGAACGCGTGTCGCTGAAAAATTCCGAGAAAGAGAGAAGAAAGAAAAAATTTGCAATCACCTCTGCTTTCTTTCTCGTGTCGAATTTTGTTGGTGGGGCAGCAATTTCGCGCAAAATTCTCCCGCAGATTCATGCAAGGCGGAACGAATTTGCATGAACCTGTTAATAATGGACAGACAATTTGAACGCTAATTAAAAAAGTTACACCTTGAAAGTTCGCAGCCGGGCGGGAAAGCGTCGGCTGTGATTAACGTCGTTTAGAAATTTATTCTTTCTCGTTTAATGCAGTCTTTTGTGTCCGAAGTTTCATCGAACTCGTAGATCGTTTCATTCGTCATTTTAAAATCTGTTACTCCGTTATCTCGTTTATATTGAAATATAAACAAACTGGTTGAACTTTCATGAATTTATCAGAGTTCCCCAATTTGCGAGGGAAAAACAGTTCAACGTTTTTCCAGCACCCAGGGATAAATAATTCAGAAGCGAACGATTACGAAGCTGGCGTCGAAATAAACATGAGATTCCACGGCTCTGGTTCGATTCAATGGAATTACGTTTTGTGTTCCGTGCCAATGTCTTCTCTCTCCTTAATGGAGATAAGATTCCAGAGGATCCTCTATACGTATACGCGGCTGTCACGGGATTTGTTGATCCTGTTATGTTTACCCGTACACAAACATCTCATCCTTGGAGATTAATTTCGCTCGGAGACTGTTCCTTCTTACAAGAGACATCGCTTAAGCGTAACAAGTTAATTTTAATGAAATCTGCATATCGGATCGTGTGAAAAAATATGCAACCATCCATATTTACAACGTGAAAACAGTCCTCAAAGTTGTGGATGAAAAATATATTTTCCTCGATATTTCGAAAACTACTGGCTTCAGAAAAAATTGTTTAAATAAAAATTGTGAAACCTTTGACGACAGATTTAATCGTGTAAATATTAAGACTGTAATCACCCTCTAAGTATAGATGATTGCAGATAAAAAAAAAAATACGTGTCAAATATTTTTTTTAAACACTATCGCATTTGTAAATTTCATCAAAAATCGGCGTATCACGCTTAAGCGATGTTTCTTGTCAGTCCGCGTCAGTCTTGCTCAGCGTCAATCACCCAAACTCACTCTTGATGAATAATTTCAAACCTATCGGGTTTAATTAATTGTCACCGGTTTACCGGATCGTTCTAACCCGTTTTTTTCGNTAATTTTAATGAAATCTGCATATCGGATCGTGTGAAAAAATATGCAACCATCCATATTTACAACGTGAAAACAGTCCTCAAAGTTGTGGATGAAAAATATATTTTCCTCGATATTTCGAAAACTACTGGCTTCAGAAAAAATTGTTTAAATAAAAATTGTGAAACCTTTGACGACAGATTTAATCGTGTAAATATTAAGACTGTAATCACCCTCTAAGTATAGATGATTGCAGATAAAAAAAAAAATACGTGTCAAATATTTTTTTTAAACACTATCGCATTTGTAAATTTCATCAAAAATCGGCGTATCACGCTTAAGCGATGTTTCTTGTCAGTCCGCGTCAGTCTTGCTCAGCGTCAATCACCCAAACTCACTCTTGATGAATAATTTCAAACCTATCGGGTTTAATTAATTGTCACCGGTTTACCGGATCGTTCTAACCCGTTTTTTTCAAGGATTTTTTTGCCCGAACCACCGAACCACGTAACGGTGACTCGATCAGTCATCTCGTACGTGGAAGAGAAAGTCCAAGGAAACGAGAGCTTCGTATCTTTTCGTTGTAACGTTTCCAGAGGCACGTTATCGACGATGAGCGAGATAACAGGACCACGATGGACGAGAGATAATTAAAGGAAAATAGAAAGAGGAACGGTGGCTCGATTCGAAGTCGATCGCGCGAAAACAGAGAACGATTTAATAGCGGCAACACGGGAATATTAATTAAGCGGCCAATGATACGACTGGTAGAATAATAATTTGGTAGCATCGGAAAATTATGAAAACAGCTGAATAATCAGGGGGTCTTGTATTATTCTCTATTCTGTTCTGCGCGAACGATTCGTTGTACGTATATTTGTACATTATTTGTCCATGTTGGTTCGATTCATCGTCGTTACGAGTTCGTTCTTGTTTTATAAATTGAGCAAGATCAAATTAGGAACGAAGCGAATCCACTGGTAAATGGGAGAAGAATGTTCATGAAGCAAATTTCGAAATTATTACGAACTGTAACGATGCTTTATAAGTTAGGGGAGGACAGAGATCATAAATCTGGAGAGATTCTCGAAGTAGATATGCAGATTTTATGGTGCCCAAAAGTGCGAGGCTCCTTCCACCAATTTTTCAGTGTCTCTAGCAGGTGTTCGATTCTCAAAAATTTCGAATCCAATTTTCTCCGATAAAGAGACGAAATTGAAAGGGAATTCCTTTCTATTTTCTTATCCCTTTCGGAAATCCAGCGATTCTATAGGAAAGTAAACTAATTCTGGTCCAGGAACGAAGAATCGTACGATCAAAGGCGATCGAACCAGAGACATTTAATTGCTCGCGACGCGGGAAGTAAGCGTCGACCGTATTTATCGCGGTTCGAGAACTCGAGTCGCGATCGTTTCGACAGGTCGGAACACACTGCTCGCATAATTTAGTTGGCAAAATTGTACCGTTGCCAGAGGCGTTTGCGAAACAGCGGGTTTCGCGAGCGCCTTTTAATATAGTGTCTTCGGTAACTAAGCGAATTAAGGTCATGAGCGTACCGTAAGGATAAGTGCACCTAATTTCGCTTGTGCTACAGTTTTTTTTTTCTTTAAACGATCACGATGAAAAAATGTCTTCGCTGTGAAAATAAGGAAACACAATTTCAAAATATTTGGCCAAAATATATGAAAAGCGTTTTCGTTAACGAAAATACTGGAAACTGAATTTTTGATTAAATTGCTTAAGCATGTCGTTGATTAAATAGATTCTTCCAGTAGATATTCATGCATTTATAGATTTTCAAACTTTTCGATTTTCAAGAACGAGGAATCGATGGCGTCAAGTTTTCCGTGACGACGGTGCAATTTTTTATTTCCGGCTGTTTTCTAAATGGCCGAGAACAACTTGAAGCGAAGACGTGGTTTTCGTTTCTCCAGAGTGGACTTGTATGCAAACCGCGTAAACTTGCCTCGTTCTGCGAGAGTTTCCAGATTTTTATGGTCCCTTGTCGGAGGGAAAGCATCCTGTCCCCGATGCCTCTATTCCATCCAGTCCCACTTCTTCCTGTTTGATTCCCCTTCACTCGAGTGGCGTATCTCGACGCGAAGGACGCGATAAACGACCAGAGCGATGCTACGATGCTACGATGCTACGACCGAAAGTTTACGTATCTTCGTTTGGAGCAGCATGCTTGGGTTCGTGCAACTTTCACGGTTCGCATTTGCAATAATTGTCAATTTACCCGTTACGATACATTTGACGCGGCCAGGGATTGCTGGCAACGGATCGTCGATAAATTTCCAGCAAAAATTCTCCTCCCATAAATGTCGCGCGCGACTATGATTCACGTGACAAAGAGGAAATAAACGCGAATGAGTGTACGCTGTAGCTTTACTGTACCGTGCTTGTTTTTCTTTCGTAACGTTGGAAAACAACACGATGAATTTGTTCAAATTAATTTTTTTTTAATAACTAAGTAGAATCGGAAGAAAGGAGGAAGACAAGAAGTTAATGGAACGTTTTACTTTTGCAGGTGCTCGTTAATTTTTCGGAGGAAATGGACAACGAGATCGATGGGTCAATTTACACGCAAAGCAGCACCAACGTTTCAAATATTTATTCCAGCATGGACACTATACACATGGAAACATTTTGATCGGTTCGACCAATTAGATCTTATTTACTATTGATTCCGCGCTATTCATTTCCAATTTTTATTTAATACGATCTTTACGCAGTTTACAAATGTATCTTTAATCGGTATATAGGTGACTTCTGTGATAGCTTTACTACCGTTGTTTACCGCCACGTTGGACGTACGATGAAGGCTTGCAATTTTTATATACACTTGATTTTTATAAAGATATTTCGCTCGAAAGATTTGCACAGAATTTATCGCTCGGGTTACGTGTAACGTATAATTAATGAATCGTTAATCGATATTACTCGAATTAGTATTATTTTATAGATCATTTTAATCGATCGTCGCGAACCAGTGTACGATATCCGTAGCTTTAATTTTTAAATGTCGTTTATTCGTCCGGATCCAGAGGAATTCTCAGATAAGAGCTTTTATTTCATCCGTGATAAAGTTCGTGTTGCATAAAATGGAGAAATCGGGTCAACTATTCCAAAATTTCCACGCGGCCCGATAAATGCATAATATTTATCAACGCTCTTCCTTGTGTGTCAACACGTTACCGAATGCATCGTTTAATTGTAAATATTATATAACATGTTTATAAGATTTTACCAACGAATTTTATTGTATAATTCACCTACTGTTTTTCAGGTTACAAAAAATGTACGAATTTAGAGTTCCTCGTTAAAATAAATAAATAAAAAAAAAAAAACACTTCGTAATATCCAATTTGTCATAGAAAATTTCCGATACCAAGCATAAAAAAAAAAATAAGCTGTAGTTAAATAATAAAACGATATCTCTCGATGACAACTGATTTCTATTACTTTCAAGTGCACGTTTTTTTTAATAAACGCGCTAGATACCATTCAAGAATCCGAAAAAATTGATAACGCCAGGTGAAAATGTGTCGTAACTTTTACGCTCAATCAAGCATTCCAATATAGTATATATATATATAATATAT
Source organism: Ctenoplectra terminalis (assembly GCA_019453375.1). NCBI lineage: Eukaryota > Metazoa > Arthropoda > Insecta > Hymenoptera > Apidae > Ctenoplectra > Ctenoplectra terminalis. The sequence continues at coordinate 74,642 of SMSQ01019760.1, read as the reverse complement.
ATATATATACACACATATATATAATACGCTAGTAAAATCCGGTATGCGCAGGAACGATTCGCATCGTTTCATGCCACGTGAAAGAAAATTCTCCGCTCGAGATAGGCAACGATCAGTATCCTTATCGCTGCCGTATCATCCACGTAACAATCCAGCTACTGATACCGTCATCGTCTATGCGGGGTTGTAACTATACAGACGCGTGAAAGTCGAGCGCACGTCGAGCCGAAACGTGTGCCCGTAACAATTACACGAAACAACCTATCTACCTTGACAATGGGAAACGATGCGTTTCATCGACGAGACTGGCGTCGACACCAGCCTTCGTTCCTGTTAAATTACAAACTCGTCGGTCTATACGTCGGTCGTTGAAACGTTGATACCGAGCAGGCCTGGTGAAATGGTTGCTAAAAATAGGAAACATCGTGCCTCGAATTTCTTTTCCACCAATGTTCTCGACGATTTGATTCGTGCTTCGTGTTTCCTCGCGTCAACGGAATTTTCGTCGGTGTCAGCGGAACAATCGAGTCGTCGCGTATAAGAGAGAAAATGTTTTTGATGTATTTCGTGAATACAGAGATAGAGTGTCTATTTCGATTCGTTTGACTCAGTTTCAGAATCGATGCACGGTTTTCCTTTTAAAACGGAAGAGAGGTGGTCGTCTTTGTTGACGTTTATAATCGAGAAACGGCAGCTGAGTGTTGATACTTGTGCAAAAGAGGTAAACGGAGAGGTATCGGGAGCTAATTAGAATCGAGAGGAATCGAATCGAAGACAGGACGTTCGTTTGAGCTTCTTCGGGCTTCGGTTCTCTGTGTCGCTACGAGCAGTGTGTTTGTAGGCACACCTGAATTGTAATTGTTCCTCGAATCTGGACGTTGAAACAATTTGTTAAGGTCCGATGCAGACGAGCGGGTTTTGTCCGGGCGTTTGTTTTTCAGGTTAAAAAACAACGAAGACAAACGTATGATCGTAGCGAGATCGCGCTGACAAAAGTCACTCTTCCGTATCGGGCCTAAATCGTTCTATTTCGTCGATCGTGCTTTGTTATGGAACGTACTTCACGATTTTTCTGAATCTTCGTGAATAAAATTCGAGCTCGACGAATGAAACGAACAATTTATAATAATCGTAGTTCCATTTAAAATGAATCTTGGAGTCCGATTCCGTTTGGAGCGAACCTCTTACAATTTTCTCGATTAATTAAACGATGTAGAGTAGAAACGAAGCTGCCGCGGTTGTCATGTACAAATGGAAAAAAAACTGCGAGAGAACAGGACCAGATATCGATTGAACGAGAAAGCATTCGTACGTATAAAATCGTTTCTCTATTCGGTTCGTTAAAGTATGGAGCGATAATTTTATCGATCGAGCATCTGCGACTCCGATGCTCTCATTATTCTTCCCACGTCCGCAAACTGTGCTCCTTTTTATTTATAACGGTGATTATTCTCGAATTTGTCAGCCATACGCACATACATCTACCCGATATTATTACGACCGGTACCTCACGGCCGATAAAGCTCGAATTAATGTTGGCGAGATACTTTTCAGTTCCACGGAAACGGTGTTACGGCTACTCGTATGAAAATCGATCCGTCATTTTCTTCTCTATTTGCTTTGGAATACATCCTTGTATACCCTCCCCCTCATTTTTTATTTTATTACAAATTTAAGAGAAATTGGTATCTTTATATTTTTATATCAATTAAACAAGCATTAAACTGATATCAACATTATCAACGTGCAACTAGCTGATCGGGGATCCGATTCGAATTAGAGCGCATATTAAGAAGCACTCGGACCGAATTGGCTACGTGACAGGACTCGGTTGGCACTGCTCGAAGAGAATTTAAAAGGGAAAAGAAGACAGGGATTAAGTTCCTTCGATTTTGTTCGATACAGAAGGACACGCTATTAACTCGACTGGATCCGCTACTACTTTGCAAGAAGAATGGGGAATTAGACCGGGTTGATCTTGAATTAATCTTTTGAGAAAGCACTAAGCGGAATTTTACGTGGCGCCAGGATTTAAATACGAACGGGACAATTTATCGATGTCATTTGCAGGGCACCGGATTTCCATTCCTACGATTGAACAGTAACAAGAATCGAACAATAACAAGTCAAAGCCTAGGGAGTGGCATCAACGAACGATCAAATCGAACTCTATCGCGTAAGAGACACGATTTACAATGCCGTTTTTGACAGACCATGCACGGGTAACGGTTTATTGTCGCTGGTACAAAACCGGTTCTGTATCGCCTTTCGTATCGAATCCTTTGTTCCTCGTTACTCGATGCGTTCATGCACGATTGTATCGAAACTTTTCGAACGGATCGATAAAATTTCGTTGGAAACAGAATCGTAATTATTTTGAATATACATTGAAAGTAATTTTCATCCAAACGAGTAATAATCGAGTTGAAATTAAAATTGCATGCATCGAAACAATAATTATCAGATTTAATAACGCGTTGTACAACGATATGTCTCATTATACGATTATTAATAATTATTCGTATTAATAATTCAATAAACTGATCGTTCAGGATCTAACTAACCGTTCGACGGTTAACCGTTTTACGCGAAAGCTTGCGTTTAAATCGAACCCTTTGCGAATCGCTCAAATACCTATCGATCGGTGCAATTATCCTGCAAGGTTTAGAGTTCTCAGACGTATTTAAGTTTTCACGAATCCCATCGTTGTTAAAAAGATACGCGATTTCTGTAAGAAAACGAAGCATAACGATGAACACTTAGCCAGAAATAACGAGAATGTTTCTGTAATCATATTTTGAGATCGCATTAGCATTGAAACTCGCTATTTCCATATTACTGGTAATAAAGGAACCGATTAACTTGATCAAATTGGACCCTTAATCTTTCAACCTTGTCAAAGCTATAATGGCTCTTTAGTTTCGAACTAGTCCGTGAAATAGACAAATTATCCGTGTTCTTAACGACGACAAACAGAATGATGGATCGATGATCGGTGTCGCTTGACTACGCGCCGCAACGATATCAATTTGCCATCAATTTACATGTAATCGATGCAAAGGATATCGTTTAAGATGTTACCGAGACGAGCGCGTCTCTTCGAACAGGAGTTGGAAACTCAGAAGAGTATAATAAAAATATTGAACATTTTAAATGATTTTCTTTTTTCAATTATTTTCTTCCAACTTCGATTAAAAGGAATTTCGATTCCGATTCTTTGGAAATCGAACGAACGTTGCGGAAAAAATTATTTCAACTTCTCGATCGATTCGGTGAGATCCTTGCGAGCCATCTTAGGCTGGGAGGAGCAATGGGCGCGAAATTATTCCGAGCGGTTTACTCCTGCTCGGAAAACTACCACGAATACAGGTAACCAAGGGAATCGGAAAACTGGATACTACTGCGAAGCCTTGGTTAAACTTGGAAACAACTGCTGTCATTTTCAGATGCGCCCACCGACGTGACGTTCTCAGAATATACACCCCTACTTTGGAGAACGCAAGAAAACGGATCTGCGTAGCCGCTGTGCGTATCCAGTGTCTACCGAACTTATTCACATTTTTCCAGACAAATATCCAAGAGTTGTGAAGCGTATCGTCGTCGCAGCCTATTCTTGTATCGTTTAACCATGTTTCTGTATCAAAATAAATGCACCTCGAGGATTAATTTGTTCGTCGTTTGACTCTTTGGCGTGATCGATCGATCAATAAGAGTCTTTCACGGAATTAACGTTCTTTCAGCCGCGAATAAATATTGATCATACAGAGTACGGACCAATTGATCGTCGAACAACCAATTATTGTATAAATAGATATATTTTTAACGGATAACCCAGATAACGATCCACTGCTCAAATTTTCCGACAACCGACAAATGACAAAACATGACAGAATGCAAATGGCTTGTTCGAGTTCCGAGGAATACCTTTGTGTCCACAAGTTCATCCATGTCAGCGTTCCAGTTATCCACCCATTAGGCAGTGCACACAATGCATCGGATGCATTTATAGAGGAGGATTACAGGAGGCTTCCTGACACGACACGAGACCGTTCCGGTGAATACTGATCCTCTATCAACGTTCTTCGAGCACCTTCACAAAGATATCCCTCTTCATCCGACGACAGTAAGTCGGGTCGAGGGAGTAAGTCGAGAGGGTTAATCTCGGAAGGGTTATTCTGCTCCGGTCTACGGTTTCAGACGTTACCTGGAAATTCCTGATATCGTAGAATATTCTGGAATTTGTTCAACGTTCGAGGAACGTACAATCTTTAGCCGGATCGGTGTATTTTTATGCTTCTAGGTAAAAATTTAAATGAAAATAATTACACAACCCTATATTCCGAGCAGTAATCTACGCAAACCTGTGATTTTCTTTCATATCCGTAAATTATATCGATTTTTCGTGTAATTTCTGTGGTAAACTATTGACGCGTAGCACTCGCAGAAGGACGTAGGAGGTTTTGGTCGGTCGAAGGATCGGTTGTTCGTTGCACGCCGGTTAATCGATCTTCCTGTCATTGTTTAACGGTTAACCGCCGTTTAACCCTTGAAAATCAGTCAGCTGCCGGTCCAGCAAACAACGATTTAATTTTCCTGTTATTTACCTTCGACCCGGCTTAGTTACCGCTGCCACGCGATCGATCCTTATTTGCTCCAAAGATCACTCCACTCGATATAGATACTTTTTTCACAGAAAATGCTCCAATTGCGATCGATCCGTGGCACGAGTTATCAACGAGAATGGAATTTAAAAGACAACCTTTCGCGCGACCCTGTTACTCATTGTTATCAGATAATTCGGTAGACTCGATGGAGCTGCGAATCGATTTATCTCACGGCCATTCGCGAGTGCGACACTTGAAACACGGTTCTCGTTGACACGTCGATTATAAATGACTACGACAGCTAGGTTTTTTTATTTGCTCTGGCTACGTAAACAATCTTTTGCGCAAACACTCGACTGAAAACATAATAAAAAAGTCAATCTTTATCGACTCGAAGAACGAATTGACCTTAACTGTTCCTTCGTTTTCTTTTTAAAAGCTCTTTAACCGGGTGCATAAGTAAAATGGATGACCGCTAATTAAGGACGGTTTTCATTCAATTTAGCGTCCGGAATGAACATCGTTTAGTCACTACACGGGGGTTAGCAACGAACGGACAGATCCGAACGAAAATGATGGGAGCAAAATCGCTGGTCCGTACGAATAATTCATACGGAACGAAACCAGAATAAACGTGGCGTTTCAGGTTCCATGGGGAATGGACGGAGTGGGCGAAGGGAGCGCAGAGGTAGGTAACGATGCCGCCATTGCTATCGGAAATTGAAACGGGTCGAATTTATTCGACCACCCTCTCGCTTTTCCTCTCGTAGATTCCTGTTTAACTTCTCGATCGTCTCTGTCGTGTAACGAAAATATTATTTCGGTACACGCGAGTCAGAGAGTTTCATCGTGCAGAAAATTTTGGGAGTGACTGAAGAACCAGAGTGCGAGTGCCCGAAGAACAGAAAAACCACTCGATGAACCGCGTTTATCGAACGCCATTTAAGATCTTCTGATAAAAACGTATTTTCGAACAATGTTAATGCAAAAAATACCTTTTGAAATATTTTTTTTAGTTTTAAGAACGAGGAAAAGTACAACCAGAAATAAAATCCCGGTTATACCAGAGTATTTAGGGCAACATCCCGCGGGTGATGTGGTATCATCTTTGTGAAGCTTCAAGCTTAAGAGTAAAGGAACACAACAAAGGGAGGTTTTAGCTGCTGCAAACCTGCCATATAATATAAACATTTTAGCTTATATTTACTCGATGAAAGGTTTACAGTGGCAGAGAACTTCCCTTGTCGAGTTCCTCTACTCATAAGCCTTTCTAACCGTATACCACAACCCCTGGGTGGCGTCACCCCAAATATAGTACAACTAGAAACGTGTTTAACCTTGATGAAAGTGAGCACGGAAACGGCGAGACAAGCGCGTCGACGTTGATTCAACAGCGAGACACCGCATCAACGATAATTCACAGAATCGTATTCTAATCGGCACACGTGCATGCCGTGAAACTAACGATCAAAGACGATCTGCGTAAACCGCTTTGCTTGATTAAAGCACATTTCGACGGAACGCGATTGCGTCTGATCGAATATTGTGCAGCATCGTCGATTCCTATGGAAGATCACGGAGAGCGATTCAATCAGTTTCCTTGCTCCACCCTTGTACCGACTGATGGAGAGGATTGTCTAATTAGATCAATCCCCCGAATATGTCCCGAGGTGAGCTCGACACGTAAGCATAACGATCTATCACCAAACAGAGGGATGGATGGAAAGGGCAGGGGAAGGGAACGAATGACTGGCGTCTAATTCAATTTCAACTGCACAATTTAATCGGCTCGACCGTGATATAATCAACGATTAATTTGAATAGTTCGACTTGGCGTAAGAAAGGCGTGACTTGGCATCCAGTTCTCTGCAAATCTGATCGCGGCACGCCGCTCTGAACTTCGGCATGAAACGCGGTATTTGCGAAAACCGGTTAAATCCGCTTTCGGCTCGCCGATGTCTTTACATTGTGCTGATAGAGAACTGCGTCTAATTTCGTCGACCATCCATGCCAGACTCGCGAGTGCAAATTCGCGTGATCCGTTCACCGTTTTACAACACTTGCGACGAATCGTTGTACCCGGTTTTAATTAATGTCCCGTATCGGTGTCGATTACGCGGATTGCTACGTTTTTTGGCAATTCTTGCATCCTCGTTGTCGTTCTATCGTTTTCACACGTTCCCAACGGACGATAAAATTAATTAATTTCTCATTTATGACGCCTTTAAGTCTCCTTATGCGAATAACAAGCGTCCGTGTATCGATTGGCGAAAATAGGTCTCCGTCGTTCACCGGAAGCCGCATAGGCGTCAATTCTCCGGATTCGCGTAGAATCCGACGACGTCTTGCAGCCAGCGGCCTAGCGGTATATCTAATTAGATCGATTCTCGTCTCAGCGAGAATTCGTCCTGCGGTAACCTGAATACGCAGTCGTAACGATCCATCATGGGTGTCTGTTAGGTATTCGCCATTTAACCTGGTTCCCGTCAGTTCCCCGACGAAGACGGGCCTCTGAGGGTGGCGGCACTGATCAAGATTAATCGTATGCAAATTACCTGGGCTCCGCAAGGAATATCCCACTAGATTCAGGGACTCGTACAGTTCCGTCTTCTGCGACGTCGAAAAATCGAACGTCTCGTACTCCAAGATACTTAAGATTTTGGTAATTGAAAATCAGATCCCACTTCTAGGTTACACGCTGACACTCGACAAATCTCTGGCCATTTGCATGGAAAGTCGCGATCTTGTTTCGAATGCAAAGCGTGGCTTCGACTCATCGACAATCGATAAAGGGAACACTGCTGGTCCTTGTTACACGTGAAAATTTACATCAGACATGGAAGGGTCTCGTTGTTGCGAATCAATCACATCTTTTTCTTTTTTTAGTTCCATCGGATACCATTAGTTTCTGTAACTGGGACGTTCTGGTTGTGTTTGTAAACGAGAAGAGACTTTGAAGGTTAATTTAGTACCGGGAAATGGGGAACAGGTTGAATTTCATGTCACTTGGATGAAAAGTTGAGACCCCGATCGCGAATACAAGCTTCATTTATCATGGAGGACAGTCACCGCCAAACTAACGCATTTAACTTAATTTCCCGTAGATTTGCTACGCGGAGAAATTGAAGTTACTAAATCATGGAGGCGTCTTCCTATTCTGACGGAAATGGTTTTTGTTACCAATAAAGTCGACCGAACGGGTGAAAGCTGTACTCGTACTCGAGTCTAGCGATTCGATCAAATAAGTCGTAACGCGTTATTGATATATATGAATCACGACTCAAAACCCTTGTCTCAGAATCCAATAATATGATTATATTTCAATAATGGAATACGCGGGTCTGAGCGGTTACTAGTTTGGCGGACTGTTCATTTTATCGAGCCGATAAACTTTGGCGAAATGTATGCCACGCAAGTGGGTTAAGTGGTCGGTCGAATCACCGAATAGAAAAGGCAAAAGTGTACCACTAACGAGGGAAGACGTGACTTATTCGAAATGGAACTCAGTCGTTCCGTAATCCTGGATTCGTGTGAATAACTATAACGTGGATTTCCAGCACGGTGTACTACAGTCCGCGCCTGCAAAATGCATGAAACGTCGCGTAAATTTCGTTTCGTTATACTCCATGGCTTTCAATGCCTCTGAACATTTTATCGCGATAACACGTTCGAATTAACGATACTTTTTCTGCACCCCTTCATTCCCTTTTTCCCTCTTTTTTCCCCCTTTTTTCCATATTCGTTCCCTCTGTTATCTGGAATCAGTTCACACGTCGGTGAAATTTTTCGTAACAATCCCGCGCGCGCACAGCCAGCTTGTAACGCATAAAATACACGACCATTGAAATTTAATTACGAATCGTTGGTGACGTGGCGCGTGTTGCACCGGTCTGAGAGAAAATCGTCGATTTTTCGGATCGAAACGCGTACCTGGTAACATCCAACCCTCGATGATTCACGACCGATCGATTGCACCAAGTGGTGTCATAGGAGCAAACAGTGATAGCGCGATAGCGGTACTTGCAGAATTTTGAAAAGCACCGTAGTACGGCTCAATTGCTCGCACATAGATCGCAGTTATGATTAAAAAACGAATCGGTGATCGTTACGTAAACAGTCTTCCGGAGCTGTAAGAGAATTTTACGTAACTATGCTTCTCTACGATTATAGGTAACGTTAGATCTTTGATCTCTGTGTTTCCTAACATTTGTTGGACCGGCTACGATCGATCGACGAAGGTAATTACCAGGAATCATGGATCGAAGGGGTTTCTTCCTTCTCGCGATTCTCTTTGCAAGTTTCGAAGGAACGATTCTGTCGAAAAGTAATCGACCATGAGAGGTAACGTCTAGGACGATCTAAAAGCGATTATACATTTATGACGAGAAACACGATAACTCTGTTTCAAACAGGATTTCTGTATAAGGTGCTAATCTTACGATGATCGGTTACAAATCATCTTAATAGCGAAGCCAACAATTTTTTTTTTCGGACAGGATGCAATTTGATGACGTCAATTTTGTCATTTAAGTGAACGCGAATGGAGATCGTAAACAATCAAATTTGATTCGCCTCTTATCACTTTTCGCGCGATCCTCGACAAAATTTCATTTCCAGGTAACATAAAATTGCTCCAAAGTGTTTTCGAATTGTCGTTGAATAAATTTATCTTCACGGTATACCACGGGGGGGCAATATTTCACATTTAATCAGAATCGATCACTGAATTGACTGTCTCATTCATTACTTTCCCCAGCGAACGTTGTTTAGTCAGCTGCGAACGCGAGTACTCGCTGAATTTATCGCGATTATATATTACCAACTAACCGACACTCGAATTACGTAATTGTACGTAATCTCGTGGAAATTTTATTATTAATCGGTATCCCTGGTCGCCCGACTCTCGTCGATATCCTTCTTTTGCCAACGCAGACCGCATCCTCCAATCGCTGATCACCGTCGGTCGCTTCTCTTCTTCGAAGATTAATTATTTGTCGTTCGCGCGTTCCTCGAGTTACGGCAACTCCTTCGTCGCTTATCATAAATCGTTGACTTATCAGTCGATTACGCAACAAGACAAAAACATTGTCACTTTTATAAATCGTTTGAGCGTACAATCGCGGCCCACGTCGATTTAAATTTTGACAACGTTCGTCGATCGTTTTTCAAACCTATCTCGATGAAACAGAGTATTTGTCCTAACGATTTCGCGATCTCGCGTTAGATCGCGTGGTTCCCTTTCGATTGTTTCGATCAACGCGAAACAACGAATTCTCTCTCTTCGATCTTCTCGAAGATCGGCTACCAAGCGTTGGAACCGAACCGAAGGTACCAAGAGCAGAACTGTGAAGTTCTTTGTCGCGATGCACACACGTTCTTCTGTGTACGGTTTCGTGGCAGAAACCGACACTTACGAAAGCAGGCATACCGGCGGCGAGCAGACTATAGACCACGCAAACACAGGCAAGCACGCAACATGGCAACCGTGGCAGGACGTAGACGATGGTTATACGTAGAAGTTCCAGTGGCAGGGGGTCAGTGTAAAACAGCCTTCTGTCCGCAACGTGTCGTACGTCGTTCCTATAAGCGAGTCAATTTCCCGCAGTGTCACCCGAGTTCGTTTATAAACACGTTTCGGTTGGCCGAAAACAGGAGAGATCTTTTCGTCGCTCGGTTACACGACAGTGTTGATCGTCGAATCGTCTGGGGCCACTGGCGATAAAATACGTTGACTCGTAGTATACAGGAATAAAAAAGGTAAAATCGATTAGGGCTTTGGGGACGTACCGCGATTTCCAGCAATGTGAACGCGCGCGACACGGTTCCGCGTATTTCTTGCGCGTTGTTCTTTCATTGTTCTGAGTTCCTGGTGATCGCCGCGTCCTTGACGATGGCGAATTCAGCCGATTTCCGGCAGTACTAAGCTTTTATTCAGACTTTCAGAAGGAATTTAGACTTTCGATCAATTTTAGACGTTGATGTCGTCGATGTCCCATGGACAGCTTCTTTTTTTAGTTCTTTCTCGATCAAAAATGGAACACAACTTGGTTCTCGTTTCTTTCGAACACGACTCTTATCGTAACTCGCGTACCGTTTACTCAAATGTAGCATATTCGGCACATTTTCCGGCAGAGCTGTACGATGGTCAACATCGGTGACAGAATTAGGAAATCTGGTAGCTTCTAGAAATGCGCATGTCGAGGACACTGGTTGTCGGCTTCTTGATAACACTCAGCAGTCGGTCAATGCAACGTGGAAATGCACTACGGTACATCGAAAATCAAAGTCTACTTTACATAGATCTACGCTAAAAAAAAACACTCTCGCGAAATCTCTGTTCGTAGAACACACGACTTCCACTGACTTTTTTTTTTTTTTTTTTTTTTTTTTCCTAAGAACACCGAATTCAAGAGCGAAGTATCATCACGCTAGCTTGTTACGTTCTCCCGGCCATGTACGAGGCCTCGTGTTTACGTTTTCACTTGCGTGTTAGCTGTTTTCGTGGAATTTAAATTTTGGCCAGACCACGAAACCAGTTACTCGAACCAGCGCGGAACACGACCAGGTAAAATGGCTCCGTGTTGGTGTCCTGTATCGTACACTCGTGTGCGTGACTTGTTTCATTGGGTCGCGTTTGACCTGGTGGGGCCAGGTAGTACCGGGTGTCACGAGCGGATTTTTTAGTCGGATCTTTACCTCAAGAACGCACGCGACGTCGGTTTTGTGTCGGGATATCGATTTTTCTGAATTCTCATGGCCGGGGACGTCAGCGCTTCCAGTTTAAATCTCGCGCGCTCCGTTTCGTTGTTGATCGTACAATTTCAGAATTGCCGTTTTTTCAACGGAGTCGCCGTCGTCGCTGATCGTCGGATCAATGGATAATCTTTTGTAGAAATAAAAATACGACAAAGGTCGTCTGGTTGAACTCGAGGCGGAGAGTGCAGCCGTAGCTACGTCAATTACATTTGGAATTTATTATCGATGAATTACTAAAATAAACATTCAATAAGAAAACAGCTTACGGCGTATTGGATAATTTTAAACTTCGAGCGTGATCGGTGCTCCGAAACGAGTATCGGCTTCCCGGACAAAAGTTTTATCGATTCGTTCGCGGAAATGTACCAATTCGCGATACACAATGCAATAGATGTTTTTCTAATAGTACCGACTGGAACGAAGCATTTTCGGGGAAATGAGCGAACGTGTAAACCTTCGCGATTCGTTTCCTACCTCGAATCCGCATATACGATGTGAATATAAAATGAAATTGCTACAGAATTCGACTGAAGTAAAATAAACAGAAGTCGTACGAGCGATTCCACTCGTATTATATTATGCAGGTCGCTGTTAACACGTTAAACGCTATCCCTGCGGACCGACGTTGAACTTATCGTTTAGATGCCGTTGATTTCCGAGGATCGATAGCATTACTTTCAATGAATAATACCTTATAACTCACTGGTGGGTTTTAACAAACCACGTTAAACAAAAATACAACTTTTCTTCGCAGGCTTTTAGAATATTTTTTTCTTAAATTGTTAGCTATTTTGCAACAAAATATTTTCGAATTAGTATCATAGCACACAGCGTAACGGAATAGTCGACCAAAATCGGTGTAGCGCTTAACGTGTTAAACGTATTCAGGCCGACGTATCGCAAAGTGGAACGCTCCAAAACGCGATCCGAACGCTCGGAAACGTCCTTCGCGCAGAAAATAGCCCTTCGATCGTGAATCACGCGAGAGAGTAAGTTTGAGAGCAAGTTTCGATCATCGAAACAGAAGGAATCACCTTTGAGGTCGAACACACTTTTATCTAGCGGTCTGTACGTGTTACGTCAGTTTGATAGCCGGGGTACAAAGGTAGCTGCACGTCAGCTTTGAAATCTACCAGTTGTGTCGAACACGCTATTATCTTAAACTCACTATATTTTACAATAGCGTAGCTCTCGAGATTCCTGTTACGCGACGATTCACAGTTTCGGCGAGTCCCTCGTGGTATTCAACGATTCCTCTTCAGTTTTTACTCATGGAAGCATCCATTCATCGTGTATTTACTAAGAATGTTTTCGAGGGAAACAACAAATCTCTAAAGAATCTATTCTGAACGAAGGTTTTTGGCTAAATCCGAAACGCTTTGATGCTTTTCTTCGTCAGAAAGCATTATCGTTTTCCCCGCTTTAAGTCAAAACCTTTTAGCTGCATAACGTTCGTTTCAAGGCCCAGGCAGCATGACGTCAGGTCATTTTCCATCGTTCATCCGGACATTTTCGACTCTTGTATTTTCAGAAAGAAACGTTCGTTCCACCCTCGTACACATTTAACAGCTACAATTGTCTGTTGACAGAGCCAAGCAGTCTTTACGCTCCGCACGATCGCCGATCAACGTTTCTTAAGATAGAAAAATATTACTCGAACGCACTTCGATAGCTTACGTAAGTGGGTAGATACGCGAAAGACGTTGCACGATATCGCGAATCTTCCTCTACACGAGGAACGGAAGCAAACGATTCCGATTAGCCAGGCGGGTATGCGCGGATGTTGTTCCATCCGTTCATTGTCATTCCCAGCGGATGAATGGTCGCATATTTTCCTCGCGGAACCGTGTGTCCCGGGAAGCGTCGCTTTTGCCGTGGAACGTGTGTCGCATGGAAACAGACAGTCTATTATGTATTCTTTCCATAGCGAACGGGTTATTCTCCTGCGTTGGAGTCGTTTCGCGCGTGCACACGCAATCCTCTTTGATCGACCGAAAATAAACGCGTTCGAGGTGGGAAGAGACGCACCGAGAGAAAAAGGAACGTCTCTTGGGTGCTGCGAGGCCATGTGTACTCGTCACGGCCGATCGGAAAGTTCCGAGGAGTCGTCTCTCGTTCGAAGGCGTTGTTTCATTCCAATGCGAATCGGGTTCGCCAAGCTCTGTTCACCACTGTCACCCGTGATGATTAATGTTTGCAAGACGTTTGGAAGGATTATAGACTTTCTAACTCGCTTTTGTTCGAAAGAAGAATAGAAGCGGTAAACGAAAGCACGACTTCGGCGCTAGGTTAAAGCGATTCGATACGATTCGTATTATCGGGATTGAGATTATTTAGAGAATGAAAACAAGCTTTGGGGTAACATTTTCGATGATAATGAAATTTATTCCCGGGTCGGCGCCGGTGATTCGTTCACCGCGAAATGTAGGTATGTATATTCCGTGTTTCGCAAACGATGCATCATTTCACCCCCCTCGTGACAAGTAATTAAGTGGCCTTTACATGGCGATCGCGCGTACTTCTCTTTGTCCGAGAGCGTTCGAGCGTTTAATTCAATTTTTAAAACGCGCGCCGAAAGGAATAAATTAACCAAAGCTCCGGTGATTAGCTGTTTCCCTTTCCTTTAAAAATCGACCACCGTTCGCTTGGATCCTTAAATCGATCAGCTAGCTTCTTTATTACGCAAACCAAAGTTGATTAATATGCAATAGGTTCTTGGATGTGTCAAGTTTAAACAAGCCTTAACTTTGAAACGTTTTGCATGCATTTGCATATAATGAAAGTGACATCAACGATTTAAAATAGACTGACGTTTATCGTGGCTCCTATTTTTGCGCCTATTTTAAACGAAAATATTCGCTACCTGTTTAGAATGAAATTCCTTGCAGGAATATCTGAAATTCCGCTTCTGGTTCAACACGGAAAGCATTTATTGCATAAAATGGGAAACATTTGAAACGTCCTAAGTATAGATCTTAATTTTCCAGACAGTTTTCATTTTACTAATGAAAATAAGCATCGTTTTGCAGATGTTTTTGTCGATCGCCTACGGCTTATTGAATTGTCAGACATTCTTATCCTAAAAGTCGATGCATTCATGACTGTTCGACTTGTGTTGAGAGAACGCAACGTACGAGAGGCGAAACGTGTCGCGTAACGTTTCATCGTTGATCTTTTTTGTCTAGTTTTTTTTGCATCTCGATTCTGCGTCCCGCAGAACTGCAACCTTGAAGAAACTGGCTGTTTCGCATCGCTCGCTCCGACTGTTTCTCGATCGTCTTATTGCAGATAACGATAACGCTTACCGACCAAGTCACGTAGGTAGATAAAAAATATGAGTCATATTCTCGCTTTTCATTAATGGGAAATTGTTTTATTGCTTGCCGTGAAAATAACCAGTGGCTCGGCTCTTTGTCGAGCTTTTCATTTACGCTTTCGCGTTGCGCATTTCAATTAATAAATACAACATACGTTTCAGACGGTTTTGCGCGAAACCTGAATTTCGCGTTACGGCTTTAAAAAGTTACGCTAAAGCGTGTTTCATCAGTGTCCAGAATAAAACAGTTGTGGCAACGAGACGTGAGAAATGAATAAAAAAAATTCCAACTTCCCAGAAGATGATACTTTATCGGACAAATAAGAATGTCAGAAAGGAAAAAATATATAATTAGTACTCTCTTCGTGGATTATAAATTCTTCTTAAATTATTCGGCTATCTCAAACTAGCTCGCTGGATTTGCACTTTTAACTCTGTCTCTGAACTCTCTCACCTCTTACTCCGATCTCTCTCAACTTTGAGTCAACTCGCTCACGTATTTTCTCCAACTATTTATTCCAACATTTCCATATTCCGTCTCTTTCTATTTCACTATTTCGCTCTAGACATTCTCAAAATACGTTCGGTTAGGTCCATCGAAAACCATTCCTGCGATAACCTCGATCAATTGATCCAAAGACTTTCGCATCTAATATTTTTGCCTCGACGCCCTTTTCCAACCGAAACTCTACGATTACCATAAGAACGCTAAAAAAAACCCTCTATCAGCCCTCTCGTTCGGAAAAGCGATATTTTTTCACATTTTCTAACTATAAACTGCGCGATGATCCGTGGAAAGTAATAACGAGTTCCACGAAACGCGGTGACGCAAGCCAGCCTACTTCCGGCGGAGGATTTCGTCCCAGGTTATCGGGTGAAAAATGCAAACGGCAGCTAACGTGCAGTATGCATATCGGTGCACATTACGCAGCGTTGAGCGAGTGCGTTCAATAACGAGCCATCGTGATTTCTGTCCGGAGGAATCGCGTATCGATTCAACGACATATCCGTGGGCACTTCGTGAAGCAAGCGTATCGATTTTCTGGTCTGTCTGCCGTTCGACGTCCTGGACATTTCGATAAGCGGCTTTCCCAAAAGGTTGCAACAACTACTGGGAATTAAACGCCGTTTGAGCGATGGATTGCAACACTGTAAGCGTTGTTCTGTCGTTTTCATTTTTCCGAATCGCTTCGTTTCATAACCGGTTTTTAATCTTCAATTCAATTCCATTTGAATCGCGCAAGAAAATTTGTAGATGTACAGAAAAATGTTTGTGTGGACGATTTATCGTATATTTAACAATTAAGATCGTGTTTCCCGTTGGCATGTGAAACGTCAACGATGGTACGATTCTTGCAAGTAAGCTGATAACTCGGTGGTCGTTGGCTTGCAATCGGTAGTCGGAATTATTATATCTCGTGCGGTTTCCGTTTCTCAGGGTGTTGAGATCCGGGTTAGAAACGTTTTTAACATCGAATTTTACTTATAAATAATTTACTTCGGACGCTCCATTATTTCAAATCCCGAATACAACGTTCGTACTTCGTCGCGGAGAATGCGAGAACTGAATTTTCCGTCTCTTGGCTTTGTGCTGAGTCAGATAGAACTTTGATTCTATGTTCGGAATTTAAGTAATTTGTTTTGTACGCTGCAGTGTCATCGCGGTTATCTGTTTCGGTATGATTCAGACATGTGTACTCAGGTTGGTCATCCAACAAGGGCTACTCGATACAAATTATAAAAATTACAAAAATTATAAAAATTATAAAAATTATCTGCGATCAATCTCTACTAATAATCGTTTATTTTTTCAAGTTCCGTCAAAGTATTTTTACTCCGCGTCACTTTGATCGTTTCGGTTGTAGAGGTGGAAGAAGTGGCACAGAAGTATCCTTCGTATACATTTATAACTTTCCATCGAACAACGTCCTTCTGGGCTCCCTTCTTTCTCGATGTCCTTGTGCAATTTTTGGTGGATCGATCGAGAAGTTCCGAGCAAGCCCTAATGGTTGCCGCGATAGTATATGTGGAAGGGCAGTCTCTATAATTTGCGCGGTGTGCATATATGCATGGAGCAGGCCATCAGAAAACAAGCAAAGAAAATTATCGTCGGGTTAGTCGAGCCGGTGCTTTCGAGCTATTCGTTCCTCGTCTGAAATTTGCACGGTTTATCGATCCTCCGCGGGGTTCAACGCTTTCGCAGCAGACCTTCAATTTCCAATTCGATCGTTCGTACGGTGCAGTGTTCTCGGAAGAAGAAATTGAAATTTTGTATTTTGATTTTCTTTTTTTTACGATAAGCGTTACAAGGCTGCAGGATGTTTTGTGGCAACGAGTCATCGTATTTTGAATAATATTTTCTTATAAAATTCAAGATTCTGCTGAGAATGGTATTGTATTCCGGTTCGTGTTTCGTTTGATAGTTTCAACGCGTCAGTTCTTTTTAGTATCGTATCGGAATGTTTATGAAACGTTAGCACACCAATCTGATGCAATGACTGGAATCCGCAGCGGTCGAGGATGCTTCCGATAGATCTTTAAATACTTCTCGCTCAAGCGAGCTCGGAGAACTTTTCGGAGAAAATCTACTTAGCGGAATAACCATATCTTTGCTACCGAGAATACCGAAAACTTCCGTGTTAACAGTTGAGACGATTTCTTTGTCCGATTTCATGCGTCACTCTGAAGGTCGTAAAACGAAATAAAGGAAATTTCTCGATGACCATTAAGCGACTCGTTGATCTCACGACGCAACTCGAGCGATTCTCCGGAGTCTACGAGGCGATCGATCGCTTCGCAACGAAAGCTCTGATCGGTGTGCGTGCACCTTTAAGTATACAGCCTGGAGATACACGATCGATCGCAGCAGAGGTCGACGTACTCGCGTTAACTCGAACTTTCTTGGAATTTATTGTCCTGTTCTTAGAGGGAACGTTTCGTTCGATCGGATCGGTTGCGCGCGAGTTTCGTGGAAGCCGCTCTGTGCTCGCGATTACTTTTGCTCGATCGAACGTCCATCTAGGGGAAGGTCAATTAGCGGTAAAATTCATTATGAAATGGAACAAAAAGAGGCTGCAGAAACGGAGAAAGCTGTACGGTCCGCTGGTCGCGATAATCCTTGCAAGGAACTGAAACTTAGACGATGTTATAAAATTCGTGCACGAAGATCGGCGAAGTCGATGGTTCTTTCCTTTTTTTAACATCTGTCCAAGTTTAACGTATCCAGAGACTTACGGTGTTCGATCTTTTATCGCGAACGTTACACGCTTCGATCGGTTGTATTTGTCTTTCTAAATAAGCGCTATTTTCTTAATACGATCAAGGTTATATAAATTTCATCAAAACGTGTTCTCGTTGCTCAATGCCAGTGTTTCGATCTATTCCACTAGTTTAGAGTCAGACAAACCCTGTGGCGCCAAATATGGCGCCCAGACGTAACATGCGTAGAAATTAGAAGCTTTCAGAAAAGGAAAGTTGCGAATAGGGAGCGTTCTTCCTTTTTTCTTAGCGAAGCCTGTGGCTGCCAAGAAAGCCACTTTCACTGAAGTAACTTCGTAAGTGCACCACATTTTCGAACCATAGAGAAAGGTTATATTATCCGCCTCCATAACGTATGATGATTTAAGAGCAGATTTTTTTACAAAAAACAAAAAAGGAAGCAAAAGAGAAACAATGTTTTATTCTTTCTGTTTACCGATCAAATAATCTTAAAACAGAGCACGGTAAATGTTTCCATGCAAACGTAGTCGTCACAGTAGGGGATCGTAAAAAGGAAATCTTCCGTGGTAGACCTTTTCGAACAGTTTCTCGATGTCTAGACGCATTTTCGTGTTTCATCTGCCCGAGGCGTCGTCGGAACCATCGGAATTCTTCGCTCGGAGGGAAAACTGAAATTCGCGCCGACGCCGGTGTACCAAAACTCCATTCCCCTTTTTCCCTTGTCTGCGTCGTCTAACGGAGAAGGGGTAGGGAAAGTTTCGAACGTAGCCTTGAGGGGGCAAGCAACGGGTTTCCGGATGATTGATAGGAACGAGCAGCGTTGCAACTCGTATCCCTATGCTAGGGTAGAAATATGAGCTGGTTGGAATAAAATTTGCAACCTGGCCAGGCGTTCACCTGCGATTCAAATGCAAATGCAAAAGGCACACCCGTTGACGCTAACTTTTAAAGATATTCGCGTTCGGCAGCGTTGCTGGCGTTGCCATGATATTACGAGATAAAGGATCGATGCAGTGCTTTCAATTTTCGATGTAGGTTTATAGGGTAGAATTGTTTCAAAGATTCATTCAGCGATGGAATTCTTTTTCTTTTTCTTTTTCCAAGGATTGTGCGATGCAATGAAAGAATTAGACCTATTTATGAAATTACGCTGGAAACCGATCACGAGGATCAAGATAAAAATATTCGCATTATCTTTATCGCGTATCGTACGAATCAATACTGTCGCCTGATTTCTTGATTTTTACAATTCTTTTTTTTTCCCTTCATTAACTCGGATCGAGTGAGTCGTGTTCTCGGAAACAGAATATTGACATTGGCATTTTTCTGTTTATACAGGCTGTCGTGCTCGTTAATGGCCGCCATGGTCGTCGGCTAGAGGCCGTTTAGCAAAGTTTCAAGCTGCCAGTGCGATAACACAGCCCGTACCCGATGAGTGTAAGTATCAATCGATCGTTCCCCCTTATATTCATTTCCGATCCATGGAATCTCGTTATTCGCGTTACATCCCGTTTTTTTTTTTATCGGTGATTGCCGGTTCGTCGACCTGTTCGATTTATTGTTAGACTTGGCGTTGCATATTTCTGCGCGCGTAACGCGAAAACCACGAACGGTTTTCTTGATCGTTCGAGACTCGATCTTCCGATTATTTTGCGCGCGTTCTTCAATTTTTCTTTCTTTTTTCTTTTTTCTTTTCCTTTTTTTTCGCATCACAAGGAAACCGAGATCAAAGCTTCATAACACGAAACACGTGCGAGTAGAGTCTCCGTATAGAATTAAAGCGACCGGTCGAATTAAGTCCAATAAAATGCGGCTGGTTCTGCGTTCGAAGCACGCTCATTTAGCCCGATTAAATGATCGGATTCAGAGACGCCGCGTAGTTCGCATAAGCAGAACATAAATTAATTAGAACGATCTCGGAGCCGTTACGTCACGTGGCGACGCAATATCGTGCGATACAAGAGTAACCATGAAAAAAAAAAAAAGTCCAAAAGATAGTGCCGCGTAATCCTTCGCGCAGATATCGCATTCACTCGTAAAGATTGTGTCGGTAATCGCATCGAAGAATTTGCTGTTTTAACGCAAGCGTTATCTTGGGACAGGTTAGATCGGCAGTCGGCCACATGGTGAAGCAGAGGAGGTTCATCGGGAACACGAACAACAAGATGATCAACATACGAGAATATTTATAGACATTTTAGGTGAAATCGTGGATTACGTTACACGTGTTTAGATTCTGTGTACAGGATCAGTGAACGACTAGTGAACACACGGATCGATCTGTATGCCGCTGAAGGAGAGCAGAAAGTCTCACAGCCACGACGACTCGACCGGTCACGTCTCGATAGTCGACGAATTGTAAAACGTGTGCGCTGGCCAGGTATCCAGAGTGAATGTAAAATAAAGGATCTCTAGTAGATTTCAGAGGACGACAAGAGAGACGCGTAGATACGCGTCTGACTAGCTATGATTAGTGTGTACGACGACGACGACGACCTGATTTTTCCGTTTTTACGTAACCCTCGAGAGATGTTTGTTTTTCGCGAGCAGGTAAGTGGAATGTAGTTACTCGATCTAGCCGTCTTCTCGGCACCTCTAGCGAATTATTCATGTTTCTTTCGTTTCAGATCCGATTTATCGAGTATTCATACGAGAAGCGAATTTAAAAAGATTTTAATAGTAGCGTGTTAAAGATAACATAAGTGGAATAAAAAAAAAGAACAAAACAGAGGAAGAACAACGAGAAGCTGCACGACGAAAATATGAGTTCTTTGTAACAAGCGCTGCAGAAATAAAACGCAATTGATGCAGTTGCGTTGTGTATTCGTTCACGTATATGCTGCCAATGAGTTCGTGTTTCGTTAGACAGGTACATCTAGATACTTTCTAATGGTAGGCCTCCAGTGGTGGAAGAGAGATAGATTTTTCGTAAGGTTTCTCGCCTACTTTTGTCTCCTTTCGTCTCCTTTCGTCTCCTTTCGACTCTTCTCGTCTCCTTTCATCTCCTTTCGTCTCCTCTCGTCTGTCGCAGGTCAATTGCGAATCGTAGTGAAAGTGGCCTCCCGACGAACGATTGTGTACCGGTAACGTTCGTCCTCGCGCCATCGTTCAGGCATAATGGAAAATTTATGGCCGCTAGGCAAGAGAATGGCGAGGTTTCACGTTCTTTTTGCGATTCTATCGTGGATTTAGTTCTTCACACAAGTGACAGAAAGATAATCTAGAAAGCGATCTAACTAAAGGTCGGAGTAGATAAATCCACTAAACTACCATTATTTTCTCGATATCCGTTCGAACGGGAAGGTTTGCGCCTTTTGCTTCAAATTGGAATCCCAACGACGAGAACCTCGCACAATTTTCGATCGGTAGGGAATCAGTCTTTTGAACGAATAGATTTCATAAAAGTGAATAGTAAAAAGCGCAAAGAAATATACGCGAGGAATATGCTCGTTCATATTTCATCAACGAGATACCGTTTAGAATGGTGTTCCATCGCAATATGCTTTCGAAACAAATGGTAAGAGATCTTCTTCTAAATATCGGTTAACGTCAAGCTTATTCAAGAGCACTTTGTCATCATTTAACGACAACTCTGTTCTGCCTTACGAACGTCATTCCGACTCCTCGTCGTTAAATCGTCGTTTTCAGAATATCCTATTCGCGTATTCGAAGATTCGAAGACAATGAAACGTAATTCGAATTGTCCACCTTTAATTTGTTTCAATTGTCGTGTACCGTGTTGATTTTCTTCGAGCGTTGTTATTAACACACGGATTTCTTCTTGCAGGTTTTTTAGGTTTCCAGTGATTATATCGTTCGCGAAGAAATAGAGGACAAGCCAAAGTAAACCAGTGATATATTTTTATGCAGTATTTTTCTTCCATTATTGCGATTAAAATAAAGCGAGTGAAAAAAAAGAGAGAGAAGTGTTTAACGAGTCGTACTTAATTAAAAATAAAAGGAGGATAAACAAATTGAATTACCGGACGAATTTGTATACTGGAAGTACCAGAGAGATTTTGTACGACCGATTTTGTTTCTACGACTCGAAAGCCGATATCGGCAAGTTTTCTTCAAAATGGTGAGTACCAGGAAGCGTCGTGCTGACATATTTATTGTTAATTTAACCGTATTATTTATAAATTTTGTATCGCTTCGGGAGCGCGTTGTCGTTCGTTTGACTTATAGTCTTGGAAACAGGTGCCATTCTCGAGTCAGACGTGTATCGTTTTTTGGCACTTTCATGATACGACGCGTAAAAATGTATCGAGATAAGGAAAAAAGAAAAAAAAGAAAACAAAGATGAGACAATGATCGTGCTATAGAGTCACGAGGCTTTCATTGAAGCGCTCAATTTATATCAGCACGATAGACGTTGCGTTGGCAGCAACACAATTGTTTCGTTGCATCGATGCCGGCGCATCTCGACTGGACCCATCGCGTTTAATTATAATTAATGAACGACCTGTGCGCCGCGTGGATTTATTTTCGTTCCTCGTTCGTCGACGATAATCGATTTTATGTAACAGTTTGAAACATTGTAACGAGTAGTAGACAGATTAAACGTCCTAAATTTTTATAACATTACTAACGATTTCTCGGATAGATTAACCGGTTATAATTTTAATTCGACCTTAACGCATCGGAAAGAAGAGTGAAAAACGAGTCAACGAGGGTTTACAAATGAATCGACCAGACGACACGAGGTCCACTCGTGAAACTTAACTTTGCGTTTATAGCTCGTTCATAGTTCACCGCTGTTTCCTGTTGATTCATTGGTTAATTTGAGCGACCACAGAATTCTGTGATGAATTCCATGTTCTGCCAATACACGTCTGACCTGCCTTGTTGCCAAAACCGTTATAATTATTGCCGTGACAATTAAAGTTATTATTAGCGATTTTACGACCCTTCGATCTCATTGCCAGTAGTATAAGGGTAAAATTTTCGTGCTCTACGATTCACTTTTCAAACTTAAACGAGTTATACGAATCATTGCGAGACTTCAACGCTTACATTCGATAGTATTCAGGAAACGCAAGCTTACTTCGAAATACGTATTTAAAAAAAACACTCGTGACATCGTAGTCCGCTAGTTTTATCGCGTTCTCTGAGAACGGGCTCGAGAACATCGCGGAAGAAATGTATTCACCGATGACGAGCGAACCGTGCTTATTCCTTTATTCCCGGTGTCCCATTGAGGTGGCCGTTTCACGGTGAAAAGAAGGAACGCGCGACAATAATGCAGACGAAACGAGGGTGACCCCGATCTGAAACGCAAATGAAGCCGCGCTTCAGCGGACGCTGAACGCGCGACCACGTGGAAAACTCGCGTGTGTCAGCGGTTTTCCATATCTCTAGCCGCCGATTCTAGCGTTTTCCAGCGCTAGCGCGAGCGCGATTAACCCGGCCTCCAAACTCTGCGCTCGGCAAAGAATAATTAGCGGTGATGCAGTACGCGGAACTGGTATTAATCGGTTCGGAAATAATAGATGTGACCATGGCGATTAAACTTGGAGGGAAAAAGATGCGTGCACGCTAAGCGCGACGATAACGTCGTTTAATTAGCGAGCACACGCTAGCCGCGTGACGTTACACCGGCGAAGCTGGAAACGCGATGGCTAGTCGAGAGAAAACCTTCCAATTTGTCCCGGAATTTGTTCTGGAATTTGTTTCGTTCTAGATATACTTGTTCAAGTTTGTCCGCGCTCCGTATTTTCTCTGTCACGGTTCACGCTAGGGTTCGTATAAAGCTCGTATGGTGAATGATTGATTGGATTCGAAGTATGATCCATCGATTGTTGCGATTCACTCTGCATGCATGGATTTCCTTTTCTTTTTTCTGTGTTTGGGATTTGAAAATAATTGCGGCGATTGTAAAAGATTTTTTTTATCCCTATCGCGGACCCCGCTGAGTCTTCTTTTTGTTTCGTATCCGTGTGAATGGATCGAAACGTGGATGTTAGAGATCGTGTATTGTTTCGGAAAAACCATTTGCTTTTCGAGTGATCTGCATGTTCTACTTCGAGACTTTATCAACTATTCTCTGCAGTACAGTTAGATATCTGTGTGGCGCGTGGACTGAATCTATATTTGTAACAGTGTTTCAGATATCGAGCATAGGTTGCCAATTTATAGGACAAAGTCATTAGATCCAGATTTGTATTTTGGGTATTTTCCCTCTGCAGTATTCCGGTATTCGAATCCTCGCTGCTGTCCTTGTATTAATCGGAAAATATCGAGGTATGACACGATCCGGTGCGAAATGTGTTTATCGCGATCAAACAGACAACGAGGGTTGAACGTTCATCGGTTCTTTCCAGTCGAAAGTTTTTGTTTCGTTGTAAGCCACAGTTACGATTGTTCCGGTACTTTCACAAAAGAGCTGAAATAATGGATGTACGCGCGGTCGAGGAAGGTTCCAGTGAACTCGAGATCGAGCGTTCGTTTGACGATAACGACAACGATTTTCGTCGAGCGCGGTTTAAGCAAGCGATAAAATATCGTTGGCCATCAATTCGTCCATTTTCATTGCCTCTATTTTTCACCGTTGTAATCCGTCAATAAATCCTGGAAGAAGATAAACTGTTGCCGTGGTCCGTTACAAAAGCGGTAGCATCGTTACAGAATATCGGCTTTAAAAACAAAACAAAAAAAAAAAAAAACAAATTCAACGAATTTCAAAATTGTTCGCCAACCACGCACATTCTTGTTATCTACTGATTCGCCGTAAATGGAATTTTTAAGACCATATATTCTTGTTCTACATTCATAGGCGCCTACGTATGGNAAAAAAAAAAAAAAACAAATTCAACGAATTTCAAAATTGTTCGCCAACCACGCACATTCTTGTTATCTACTGATTCGCCGTAAATGGAATTTTTAAGACCATATATTCTTGTCGTTCTACATTCATAGGCGCCTACGTATCGCGTCGTTGTTACTCAGCATCTGGTGTTCTAATATTAATTACCATGAATCATACTCGCGCGTTGCTTTTGTGTAATTTGCTGTATTATCGTATCAGATATTCGTGGCTGACGTGGAAACGAACGGGAAAGTTACACAAGTATGATAATTCGTTTGATAAATTTTTTTTTCGGGGTCAACAGCAGGACCGTGCTCGATGATACAGCCGAGCGAATCTCGGATCGGTCTATTTCTGGTTTACTCGACACGATTTACGAAATTCTCGGTGAAAATGCTACGCGGTTATATTTCGGGCGTCGTCCGGTTTATTTAACGCAGAGAAAACACAAACACCGTCTTCGAGTAGTGACTGTGAGAATCCATCGTTCGCGCAATTGCTTTTTTCCTTAAAGCTAACAAACTTTAATCTCTATTAGCCACGAGAATTACGCAATTGTTCAACGATCCAACAGTAGAATTCCTACTGTTTGCACGAACCAATTGAATATATTCAATTACCCCTATCGTCGTGGATTTTCCATCGCTTAGGCAATCGTTTATCGTCTATATTACTTGTTGTGTAACGTTCAACGCTGAAATCGTCGAGATCGATCCACAACACACGCGCCACTGCACGGTGTCGTTAAACGATGTCAATGGAACTCGACCCGCACAGATCGCTTACGATCGATCGATCCGTGAACGCTCGCATCCGAGTGTCATGATTTCATTTGGTCAAGGAATGCGCCACGATCGGTTCAAAGAGTTCGTGTCAGGGTCTGTGCGTGACTCGTAGATGCGTCGTCGGGTGCCACCGATCGAGCGTCTTCGAGTTCGAGGTCCCCGAGGTCGAGTTTCGTCGGTCGATCGTTTAAGAATGGCTTCGCGACCGACACCGG
Source organism: Ctenoplectra terminalis (assembly GCA_019453375.1). Lineage (NCBI taxonomy): Eukaryota > Metazoa > Arthropoda > Insecta > Hymenoptera > Apidae > Ctenoplectra > Ctenoplectra terminalis. Next base: position 48,939 of record SMSQ01019760.1, on the reverse strand, counting down.
TCTGCACAGACTTCTATTTCTGTCCATCACGGCGACGTTTCGTGCGTTGACTTCGTTGAAATAATTCACGCTGATTGTATACTACCGGAACCGATTCTTATATACTGTTCTTACATTCCACTCGATCGTTTCTTCAGCGATGACTTTGTCGAAGGATCGCTATGCGAGTGGTTGATTTTTAGAACAGGTTGACGCGACAGAGACGGATATCGACATTTCGTTATCGATTAAAAGTGTATCGCGTGTAAGGTAGATCATTTTCGAGGCGCCAAAGGTGATTAATGCGAAGCGATATACAGATATTAGTAAGACCACGCGAATGCTTCGTAACATTTTTACTTCAAGTGTTTATATAAATAATAAGTAGATTCATTTGCTTTCTTAATTTGTCCTTAGTCTGTCGCTTTTCGCTTTCATGGGAATCAATACTGGTGTTTCAAAGCAATAGAGTCTGAATGGGATAACTCGAGACAATGAAACCACTCGATTGCAGCATTATTTCTCACTTTCATGTTACTCGAGTTTGGAAATACCTCGGAAACGATACGATCACCGCCATTGACAATTTCAAGATTCTTCCAATTGTTCCCTCTGCTTCGTTCACTCTGTGTTCTTCGCCGGTAATTAAACGAGCGTGTGGAAACTAAGGACGTTCAAGAGAATGCGTGAAAAATCGTTTATTCCTTTTTCTTTTTTATCACCACTTTTTCAGTATAGTATCTTTCCAACGTTCTCGACAGATTCCCTAGCGTAAGTTCTACGTTTTGTTCCGCACTGTTGCGAATCTTTTGCGGGCTTTCGCCCGTGAATCGCGTTAACGCTCACGCTGCGATTTATGGGCGTGGTCTGTGTACTTTTCGGGCAGATAAAGGAACAGAAAGTAAAACAAAAACAAAAACAAAAAAAAAAAAAAATAGGAAGAAACGATCGGAAGTGTAAACAGGAAAAATGAAAAGGGTCAGCGGTTTGGTGAAAATAAAATCGGATTCGAAGCTGCTCGTTTTAACAGCGAGCCATCGGTTAGTATCCCTGCATCGGCTTTGCAATTTCGACGCCGTTCTCGCTTGTTCTCGCTTCGCGACCATCATTTTTATGTCTGCCAAGGTAAAATTGATAACAAGTGTTACCTCGCGTTGCTCGTGTCATTTTTCTTAACGTTGCTGTTGTTAGGCCGTTACTGCAATTATCGCAACACCGCCGTTATTATTCCAACGACTCCGCTTAAGATTAATTATTACGATATTTTAAACGTTGCTCCCCGTGAACGGTCTGTCTACTCGTTTAAATCCTCGCGATGGAACCCGAACGCACGCGATTCTATGGCGCTGTTAGGCCAGATACAGACGAGCAGACTTTTGTCCGCGCGATCTCGCTACGATTACATGTTACGTTTGTCTTCGTTGTTTTTGACTTTTAAAACAAAGAAAGATATATGATCTTCTTGGTGAGATCGCGTGGACAAAAGTCGCTCGTCTGCATGGGGGTTTACTGGGAAAGAATAGAACGACGAACGCAACATTGATTGGATTATGCGTGGCGCGAAACTCGTAGAAGAAGAGGGAAAGGAAGACAGGAACGCGATGGTTAGGTGAACATTTCTGGCTCGAGTTTCGATTCCGCCCGCCGCTGTACGGTCACCGCGCGTAATCCGCTTTGCGGACGCGTGCAAACTTTTAATACCTCGGCGGTGCTCGCCGTCAGGCCGCGTAAGTAGAAAGTCTGACACGGAGATTCAAATCCCGAAACATTGGGACGGGCTTTCGGAGAAATAAAAAAAAAGGTGGTGCGATAAACTGCAGAAGTTTAACTTTCAGAACTTTAACGCACTTTGTCTTCGTGGTAGGAAAAGAACGCGAAAACTGGAAGCTTTTTCCTTTTCTTTTTCAAGCCGTTTAACCGGAGTTAGGGATTCGTTTATAGGTTAAAGCGATATAGGCACCATGTTTGTCGCGATCTATTAATATTATTAATGAACACGTATAATTATTACTGTCGATTTTTATCGTTTGAAAGTGAGCGTAAGGTTGAAACGCGTTAAATAATTTCTAGATTTAATCGCGAAGTCGAGTTTGTTGAAAAATGTTGGATAAAGGGTGGAGAATTTTAATGGCGGAAGAAAATAGAAGGTCTCCATGGCGCCTAATTAATGTTATCGTAAATACTCAGTGTCTCGTGACAAATCGATTATGTTTACGGTTCGCTGACTTCGAATAAATTACAGACCCTGTTAAATCTCTGAATTAATTACGAATTATCTCCCGTTCGCGCGATCCCAACAATGCTGACGCACAGAGGGAATTTCTACAGGAAACGGTTGCAGGTAGTTAATCGTGAAACAAGTTTTCCACGATCGAGAAGAAAAAAAGACGACGTCTAAGGGAATCTTTGAGAAGCCTGTAATCTTATCGTTTCCTTTTTCGTTTTTCCGAGTATAAACAGAGAGATATTAAAATCGTAATTTTCGCAAACCTCAGCGTGTTTCCACGATGTTACAGTTTTTTTTTCCTTTTCTCTTTTGTCTGTTTTTCACTTCCGTTCCCTTTTCGAGCCGAGAAGCTTTTCCACCGAGCTTTCGACCGATTCTCGTTAAATGAACTGCTCGGTGCCTGGGGATCGAGACTGTTTCGTGCACCGACACGGAAAAAAATATTCTTGCGGGGAACGAGGACCGAAGAACGTTAAGGATGTGGTAGTTGAAAATGAAACGTAGATTAAGGAAAGAAGGGTAAGAGAAAAATCTGCTCGAGACGTTGCATCTTGACGTTATTAAGCAGCCATCACTGAAAGCATTTCTCCTACAGTCTAGCATTTTTTTTTTTTTTTCCTTCGCCATACAAGTTATGTTATTACGTTTTTTTTCGAGTTCCAATCCGTGTCGTGGAAATTTTTCGTTGCTCAACAGACTCGAAGTTGCACTTGGTGACTCTGATAACACCTTTCGCAATAACAATCTTGTCATAATGTGTTTTTATCGTAAAATAGTGTACTTTTCCTGCGGAACGCAAGTGTGTCTTCTTCTTGAACATCGATGACTTTTTTCGTTTTTTTTCTTTGAACTCTTGCATATTGTTTACCCTTCGATACTTTCGTAGAAAGGGACGAGATAACGGGACGATATCGATCGTGAATAATTTTGCAACAAACTTTCGCCGTTTGCTAATCTTCTTGGAAATTTTGTTACAATTTGTAGCTATTAAAAACTCCTTCGAAGAACTCGCAAACATTCTTCCTCTTCTTCGCATCATCGTTCGGCAGAAGGGATGAAATATATCGCGAAGAATATTTCGAGAGTATATTTCCTGAATGGAAGGTTTTCAACAAGCATGCCGAGTTATTTAAAACCCTCTGGTAGCTTCTATTATTACACCATCACTTTCAATACTCTCGCCACAATTGCACTATTTATATTTAGTCCGTCAATCGCATCAATTCCAATTAAATCTCGATGAAGATTCATCCGTGACTCATCGTTCGCCAAGTCGTTGCCCTTAACCGCATCGTGACAATGTATCTTTCTCTCAGGAAACGATTGTAATCCCGCTCAGCCCGATTGAAAATTTCCTTATACACTCTAAACACCTGAACACGAATCGTTATCGTGTTCGCATTTGGAGAGCTAGGGACTTGCGAGCGATTTTCGGGTGTTTCGAAGTCCATTGCTCGACCACAATCTTCTCGAATGCATTCCAATTAAAACGAGTGGCCGGGGGTATGTAAGGCTTCGGCGTCGGCGACGGTTCAAAGGAGGTTCAGAGGTCGCCGAAGTGCTTTCATAACTGTTAATAGGAAACAATTGCTGTCTCGATTAAATTCCACTGAACTATTACGGGCGTCGTCGTTGTCTTCGTTGCTCTTTGGAAAGGGGAGGAAGCGAGTACCGGCTCTTGGGTCTTCTAGTTTCGAGGTGACTGGCCTTTCCTCGATGTTCTCGTCTCTCCGGGATTCCTCGCAGAAACTGTTTCCTAGTTTTCCATTTCGGTCCCTGGCCGAGCGACTGTGTATTACCGTAATAATCAACTGGCTTTTCCAAGCGATTTCGTAGTCGAGGCAATGATTTGTCGCGACAACAGCAACTGGAGAATCCGCGATTCCCAAATAGCACCGGCACGAATGGGGTCGCGAGACTGAATGCCGTGGAATATCGAGCGACACCGATGCGAATCGAAGAAGGTGTTTGCGATACAATGCGAGCGCAATTCTCGCATGAATCGTGTCACGTTGAAAGGCCAACAAATTTATTGGAACGCATACGTCGACCGGTCTTACTTGACCTGGGATCTGTGCTGGATCTCAAAACGATTTCCTCGACCCGATCGAGCTTTTCTGTTTGGCAACGATACAGGAGCTGTAATGTTTCGATACGAAATGGAAGATCGATCGTATTTCGAAGTCTGCGTCGGACATTTCAGTCAATAACCGGAGTCTAGTGTACCGCGTTATCAATACGATTTCAATGTTCCCTTTTCTGTTGCAACATCGCGATAATTTAAACCCTAAACCTAGATTGATTTTCCGACAGACGAGGACCGATGAGGATCGATGAGGATCGATGAGAATCGATGAGAATCGATAGGGACCAAGTTGCGATGATGATTCCAAATGGAACCATTGTTACGGCATCGGTATTTGCTCGTTATTTCAATGCTCGATCATCGAGATAAAGAGCTCACAAATTCTGCCGAGGGCATTGATAGATTACTCGGTCTACTTTCACCAACATTGTTTACTCGCCGATGGCTAATTGCCGTTGGTCCGAAGACTGGGGGGGCGAGTCGATTATTCTGGCCGGTTGGTTTACGCAGCTTCGTTAGTCGATGGTTATCCACGCCACCGGCCAAGTAATATTGTCGCTGTTGGTAGTATTGTTGTCGATCTGTGAGCCACTAGGAAAATGTACTGCCCCATGGAGTACAATTAATCGTGAGTCACAATAGCTAGTTACTGCTTCGTGCCTCTTTTCATTCCTATCGATTATAACCATACTCTTTGAAACCTTGGGTTGCTTTGGACGAAAAATTACGGACAACTCTGTTTACCAACTAAAATAATGAGAATACATCGATAGAAATATTTACAAAAATATGATCGATTCTGATTGTCACAAATGACAGAACTTGGTTCTTAACCGAGTAACCACGACAAACTTATCCATGTCTCTTCCTATTTTTATACCAACCAATCCTCGAAAATGTCAAGACTGTCAACTCTAGGGATAAAGATCAAATTGAATTTGACGTTTTTAGCATCGGCGCAAAACCGTCTTTGGAACGTTGTTGGAAAATTTTCTGGCAGTGAAAATGGGTCAGTGTGTCTACCGCGACGTCGAGGTCGATCCCGTTGCAGTCGCTGTATCTGCATTCTGCGGTAGCTAAAATCGCGCTGTATATAGAGAGTAGATGTCAAATAATCGATGGCGGAGCGTGTATTTGCACGCGGACCGTCGCGTTACTTCCTTCAATAGAAAGTCAGAATTGATACTGCGCGTTTGCGTCGTGAAACCTACTCTTCAACCGGACGTAAGCGAGTTGAATCGTTTGAATCGTCTCGGCTGAATCGTTTTGTATCGCTACAAATTGTTCTCGTCATGTATCAGACGATCGTTACGATCGAAAAGAACAAATCTATCGACGATGTAGTTTTGAAGAAGTTTTAATTCCAAGATGCGATCAGCTGTTTTTATCAATTAGAATCATGTCAGAGATTTGAACGTTGCAAATTCCATGGATGTGTGTACCCTCGTTAAAATCGGTACTTTCCATTTCGAACCCTTTAGCCTGTCGGATGAAAACCGGTGTCTGATAAATCGGCCGGATTATATCCATTCATCAGAGAGGGCGAGCAGTCTGTTTGCAGCCGTTGTGCTCCAGCAACCCACATTTATCTCGTGCCAAGCCTGCGCTTTCGTATTTGCGCTTTGCACGGTCCGCGTATCCGGCCACGGATGTTAGTGTTCGCCCAGAATTTTTCCTACTTTCGTTTTACTCGTGTCGCGATCGATCTTACCTCCCACGTGTTCGTATCGATTAAACGGCACAATATCGGTATCACGACAATTCACGTAGCTGGTTGATCGATCGATTGTTGTCAACGCGTAGAAACGTATAGGCACTATAGGATTTACGACGGTGTATCGAGGGAAGCTGGACGCGAGGATCGAGGCGAGGATCGAGGCGAGGAACGGGACGGTATTCTAAGAAAAGCTTTGGCAGAGCACACGGATTGCATGTTATGATGACCGAGATGGAAAATACCGCAACGCTGCGACTTCCGTTCGGTTAGAGACGAGAGCGTCAGAGAGTTTCGAAGTACGTCATCGGGCGGCCGAAAAGACTAGCGGCGTCAGACGTCACCGTTCGATCTCAGGGGCGTCGCGACGCCTCTGTGTGCCAGGCGGACGCGAATCTCGTTCCCAGAATTTCTATGATATCCGGTTCGCACCGGTTCCCGCTGGCTCGCTTCCGATCTCGGCTACCGTCCACCACAAACACACACGGTGCACGTCTGGCCGTGGTCGCCCCTTTTCGACTGGTCGCCTCTGCTTCAATCCAAGAGGGATGAAAAAGAGGGGACACGGCGTCGTTGCGTAAGCGTCTGGACGCCGAGGCACCGTTGCGTCAGTCGTTCGAAAGCTACTAAGCATCGCGGTCCACGAAAAGCCCGAGGGAATAACGTCCGCTCCGCAGCAGCAGTGAGTTTCTCAAGAAAATAATCGGCGTTCAGATTAATGGAAGGCCGGTCCGGAGATTTTCAGCTTTCCTCGTCCACGATGCGCTGGGTTTCCTCTCGAGTTCAAGGTCGCATCCGGGTGCATCGCCGCGAATTTCGAGTGCGTTTCACCCCTCGAACTTGGTGACGGAAATTTCAAGGTCAATGGCAGCGTGTCGCTACGCGATACGAAGACGGTCGAGAATGCGCAGACGCGTCGAGAGATCGAATTTTATGGTGGCGCCTAGCCGACGCGAACGATAGGCGATTACGGGACCAGCGCACCGATCATCTTCGCACCCTTCCGACGAATCAACGGATCGAGTGACGTCGTCTCCGATTCATCGATCCTCGTTCGTCTCCGATCGGATGTCGGCCAATTGCGTAAGGATCGACGCGTTGCGGGAGGGGTTGTTTTCGGCACAATTGTCATCTTCGAATGACGTTTCCTTTCATTCATCGTCTATAGAATACAGATGAGACTAGTTGTTTGTTTTTCTTTTTTTTTTTTTCTTCTTTATTTGGGTATGCTTGTACGAATTACATCGCAAATGTAGGACGATGAAAATCAGATGGCGTAGTATATTCTGGAGCACGTGCAACGAGGCGGCAACCGTTAGTTCCTCCGTTCCACCGCAGCATCGGATGCTGTGGCTGGTCTCCTTTAAGGTGGCGCGTCACTTTCCACGCTTGAATTTTTTTCACGACCCGATCTCCTCGTTAAACTGCAATACCAGTCGTTGCATTTAGTGCACGCCGCAGAGAATGAAAGATCGCAACGAGTGTTGTTGTTCGTTGTGTCTTTCATTTTTGTTTGGCTTCGCGACAGAGTAAAGATAATTTCTTTGGCGGAGTATCATCGTCCTTTTTAAACAAAGCCATTGGTGCAACGGTCGCGACGTTGCGAAAAATTTTCGACTACGCTAACTGCTTTTCTGCGAAGCTTCAGAGGGAAACTGGGATTTCCTTATTATCTTTTTAATCGCGTCTCTCGTTGCTTGACCACAGGTTTTCCTTGTTTCACCCATCGGGAATTGTGACCCGCATTCAAAACACCTTTAAACGAAGCTCCAGTCCGAACGAGGAAGTAGTGTTCACGGAATTCCAGGTTTCCTTTTTTCCGTCAATCGTGACATGTTTTTTTTCCTGCATGTGCAATATTTCAGGCGATATTTCAATTAATTCGAAGAATATACACGTTATTCAATCTCTTGTCACGAGGTCGTTCCAACGTTAACGTTTCTTTGTTGTTGCTACATCCGCTATAGTTGCGTACAATGGTATAACGATCATAGTACTCGAAAACTAGTTTCTATCCACCGAAATAGTTTCTATTCAAACTTTATAAAATTCCAAAAAATTGCGAAAAATAAAAAGATCGGGCATTGGATTCGTCTAAGCATTAGCGATCGTTTATCAGGAATCGATAATTATACAGCGCGATGTACAATTATAATCGTAGTACGTATATACTACGATGGTGCTGCTCGATCGGGTGCTACGACCGTGAAGGAGGAAACCTAGCCGCATGTAAACTCCGGGAGCTGGCCTTATCTCGCCGGTGTCACCTCGAGTGTATAAAAGACAGGCTCTTTCGACAGGTGGCTTCAGTAATTCGTACTCGTGCGAGGACGATCGATCCCTCGAGTCTTAGTTCAATTTCCACGTCGCGTGTGAATCTCCACGAAGACGCGATCGTTTGGTGCTGTGCGTGCCCACCCCTGCGTCGCTCTGTTCATCCCCCTGACTTTCGACGCTTCGACCCGTCATCGATATCTCGAATTAAATCTTCGATCGATATTCGTCGGATCGCGTGGTTCGTGCACGGCGTGTCCTGTCAGCCTGCATAGTGAAGCCTAGTGAAGTCGCGAGGGACACTTATGAAGGGGTCCGTCAACGCACCGAGGCCCATCGTTGATCAGAACAGATATATTTGGGATAACGATTGGAAGCAGTAGTGTGGAAAAGGTACGTGAATTATTGTGCGACCAGATGTATGTTCTTAAAATTATCGATTCGTTGAAATCTTCCAGCGATTCAACGAATTCGTATTCAATTCGTATTCAATTCGTAATCAATTCGTACAGATAAGACAAAATTCGAATTAAGCAATTCATGGGTAATTATCTGAGTAATCTTGATCGAGCTCGATGATCGATTGTTTCTCTATTACTTTTATTTTTTTTTTTCTTCACATCAGTGATTTTATTAATATGTATGATTCGAGGTATCAGGTCTCGATGATTATCCGAAGGATATTGTTTTAAGTATATCGTTATCGTTGATCGGTTTTTTATTTTTATAAACATCAGCTGTGCGATAGATATGGTTGTTGGATGATATAGGAATTAATATTGTAGCAGCATTTTTTTTCTTTTTTTCTTTTTCTATCGTGCGTGTACGTGGGGATGATTAATCACGAAGGTTAGCACAGGTCTAGCTGTGAGACCGCGGAAAAGGGTCAGCCCGTGCGATCCGCAGAAAGTGTCAAACGTTCGTGCCTCGTCGAATGAATGCAACAGGAGAACGTAATCCGCGCATCCGTTTGACCTATCATTCAGGCTCGGGTTAAATCACTTGCCTATAATATGCTCCACCTTGATCGGCGCTGTACGAGCTTTGCAGGATCAATTATTCATATTATTTTTAGTTCATCCGTTTCACTTTGAAGTCAAAGAACTCGCACGAGTAAAATAGTACTGCAATTTTGATTCTACAAATATTCCACGAAGTTGAACGAACACGCGAAAGGTAAACGACCAGAGAAATAGCACGCAACAGAGTCGGTGAAACCTCGCGTCAGCAGCTGAGACTTAATCCTATTTAAAATTTAATCGGTGACAAATGGGACCACTTCTATCCGGCGTCGTTGGTTCCCCTTTCGTTTCTCTTTCGTTTCCCTTTCGTTCTTCGACTTGTTGCTGCCGAAATGGCGCGCGTTGGCTTTCGATTGTTTGAACGGTCGCGAGAAACACGTGTCGACGTGTATCGCGGTTCCGCTTATCATAATCGAGCCACGCGTTTCAATTCGCCGGTTTTTCCAGAAGGCTACATCGCAAATAATATTTGTCCACGCGTGGCCCGTATTTTGATTTCTCGAAATGCACCATCCCCTGGTGAAACGAACTCGTCACAATTCCTGCCGACAGCCAGGAAATTTTCACTTTGAACCGAATAATTTCACCATTATTTCCCATTTCTCTGTTTCCCGCGTCTATCAACCTTGCAATAGTTCGATGATTATCGTTCGTTTTCGTTCAGAGATTTTATTTTCCCTCCGTTGATTCCTTTTTCTGTGTTCGTTACGACATCTCGAATGGAGCTTGAAAAAGTCAAACGCATCGAACGAAACCAGCTGCGGAGGAAAACTCTTCGCAGCCAGTAACAGAACGGGCTCTAAAAATAATCTTTGTCCGCGTATAATGTTTATTAAAGAACGGCTGGGAATTGGCACAAGGCTTTACTAGGATTGCCGTGTTCGTTGACCTACATGAACCAGAAATCGAACTATTTATCAATTTTCGCAGGAATTTGCATATCCGATTTACCATTTCGATTTCGTGTCAATCGTGCATATTTCGTTTCCGTATATCTTAACGATGATACTAAACAGAATAAACTCCGACCGGATGTACCATTGCATCGTGACGTTATTATCATTCTCGAAATAAACTTTGTTGATCCGTATCGGCCGTATGGATGTAAATTGATAAAACGCCAATTTTCAGTCGACTCTCTCTGTTTCTGTTTATGAAAATCGTCAGCAAAGCAACGCGATTGCGGATTTTCGCGTTACGAACCGCTTACAGAGCTAAAATGGGATAAGATTTCGACGCCTTCGACCAAGGGAAAAAACAATATTTTTTCAGGATGATCGCAGAGTTTCTCCTCGCGGAAAAATTACCTAGCTTCTTTTTTCTTGTGTTTTATTCAGTTTTTTTTGGCGACACCAGAGTTGCCACGACTAATGGTGCTCGAACGATTATCGACGTTAAACCTTCTCACGCTAAGCGTATTTTCGTTCGTTCCTCTTCCATTTATTTTGGTTGAAACAAACCGATTAAAAGTATCCTCGATTCCATCGTGTCACCGTACACGTTATCGGAGCAAAACAAAATTTTGTAAATTTCTTATACCAACGCGGGTCACAAATACAGTCCGCTCGTTCGTGCGCGGAAAACAAATAAAAGTTCAATTACATAATGCCGTAGACTTTTTATCGACCCTTATCTTAACTATAATTATTATACAATAGATTACGAGATGGTAGATTGTATAATTGGCGCCGTTCCGTTGCTTCTGCTTCTGTTATCGCTGATCTTACGTTGAGCGATCGTTTTAAAGCAATTTTTTATATGCGAATAGTTATTCATTGTGTTGGACCGGCTAATACAGTTTCAATAATTATTTTTTCCTCTTCCATATCGTGAAATACGATGTATTTATGGTTCACGAGGAAGTATCGATTTTCAGTGATTATCACGTGAAAAGATAATGTTAACTGCGTAACATTTCATTGTCTTCATCCAGGCATATCGGTAATTCGCGTTGACGTTTCGATGAAGATTCAATAATTTCCTATTTTATCAACGTTCTACGAAGTTCTGCCGTTATCTCCTAAACGATCGTAGAAATTTGCTGATGTTCTCGCGGATACGCAAACACTTTCGTCTTTGTCAATATAGACGATGAATTCGAAATAACGTAGACTGTCGACAGCAGTGATAAGGAATAAACTAAGAAACGTCAGTTTCTTCGGGTTCCTGTCGACGACAATCGCTTGGAATCGCTTGGGATCGATTGAACTCGTTGTCATCAAGGTCGTAAGATAATTTTTCGGTGGTACGTTTCTCGACGCTGATACCATTGGATCAATAAATTTCTCGATCAACGATCGAGATACTTAACGTCTGAAATTAATCGTTAATCAGATGTAAAAAAAAACAAATCGTCATTTGCCACTCGAAAGCGCTTTTACGATGACGATGAACGCGTGTACAATTTTATTAGCTACAGATAAAGATCGGTCGTCTATTTTCAGTATCGATGCAACGGTTTGTGAGTAAACCAAGATGATTTGCAGCTATTGCATGCTCGATCGTTCTCAGTAATACGTATTCTTGTTCTAGACACGAAGTCAACAAACGTTCGTTTCGCGGAAGGTTTATTATGGACCACGTATCAAAACGTTGGGCTTCTTACGGTTTCTTATCGGACTGATATGATTCGGCAGTCAAGTCGAACGGCACGTCATCTTAGACCCCACTTGGACGATTTTAATCGAGCTACCCAGACAATTTTTTTAAAACGATATATCAACCATAATTCTACAGTCGCCAATGTATAGAAGCAGCGCTAAATGCAATTTGTAACGACGATATTGTAAGAAATAGTTTTTATTTCACGACGGCATTTATTACACGCTCTAGCGTCTACCGTTTTCCCTTCCGAAGTTCCACGGTGGTGAAAGCTACACGACAATTCCGAGCGCTCGACGCTTCACGTTTTCTTACACCAATCATCTCGTTGATCCATTATGAACGATTCCTGTTCAAAAATTGGTAATTTTCGTCGAAATTCGTCCTCGATAGAGTTCACGAACAAAAAGAATAGTTCGTTTCGAAACGATCAAAGGAAAAGACGTCCTTGGTAGACTCGAAAGCTCGTTATTTTCGATGTTGAGATTCACGGGTCCGATCATTGGGACAGAAGCATAGCAACGAGTGGAAACAGCTTCTCGGCGCAGGAATTCATTTTTACAAGGGGATTAAGTGGCTTCGAGTCAGACACGGAAAAGAACGCGATGTCGCGTGGCGAAATCCTTCCATTTGTCAGGAATCAGATTAGATTGGTCGCTCGGAGATACACTTTTCCTCGTTCTCCTTTTTATCCGAACTTTGCATCCCGGGATCCTGGTTTGGGCACATAAAAGTGCGAAGGTAGTCGCGTTGCTCCCCGCTGTAATCGGAAATGTTTCGAGCTTGGAAAGGTCGCGCCGCTATCAAATCGTAGATTGATATACGACACGATCTATCGAGGACTTATCGATCTCACCGTGTTCGTAGAATCAGTGTACCAATATCGCGGCTGATTTCGTGACGAACAAGTGGCCGGAATTTCCAGTCGCGAAAACTGTTTCGCGCCACTCGTTACTTCCTAGCTTTTCGTCCGGACTTATTTTCGTGTCTGAAAGAGACGTTGCTTTTCCTTCTTTCGTCGGGACACTTTGACAGTGGGAAACGTTCTACGCGAATAACGAGGCGACTGTAAACAGACCGTACGTTTGCGTTTCTCGGAGGAATGTCAAGGAACACCTCGTTGAAACCATCCGTTCGTCCCTTTGTGTTTTTCTATCTTTTTTCTCGGATACAAAACTGCGATACAAAGCACATTTTGAGGGTCAAAGGGGATTACAAAAGTAAGAATTTAAACGCAACGCCACGTTTGCGAATTTTTCTTCCAAGTATTTTGTTGTATGTCGATCGAGAAGAATCCTTTGTGAGCCACGAAGATATAGTAGTTTATTCGCGCGACATTTCGGATTTATTCGCTGGATCATCCGAGAAAAAAAGATGGAGATACAAGGAGGGCTACAGAGGATTGTACGCTTTCTGCCAACGTCGAAGAAACTTCCGCGAGACCGAGTTGGCAAAAAGGTGGGCGGTGCTGGCCAGACTCGTCCAAGGTTGCAGACAATCTCGTCTGTCAGGGTCTTACACGTATTTAGCCTTTCGATCGTCACACGTGGATGTCGGTTCGCGCGTACGTAAAAATACAACGAGACGATCTGTTCGCGAATAGTATTCGGCTTCTTACCTTTTCGAAAAAAAAAAAAATATATATATATATTAAAATATATATCCTCTTTTGTATTTGGTACATACGTACATACGTGTGTGGTACACGATCTATTCTAATAATAGACATTTAAATCTTGAGACGTATTTGTTCTTTGATTTACATAATAATAATTATGGTCGTAATTTGTATTACATCATGTTTTTATATATTTTTAATATTTTACGCGAGATTTATTATTCTACAGAATTCTACGTAGCTCGATCGAAAGCTTGAAGTTCAAAGTTCGAAGAGATCACTATCTTTGATAAAAAATCTGTAGACACGCGGAAGTATCTGTAGACGGGATACATTTGTTGAATTAATAATTCTATCTCGTCAGACGCGCGATAAATCAGTTCCATGAGATGTGAATGGAGCAACGTCTTCGGTTCAAGTTTCTTATCGTGACTCATTGCTTCAAGGTTTTCACATGTATAATTAAATCGAATTAATTAAGTAAAAGTAATTCATCGAATCTGTTGATAATTGGGAAGACCGGTACATGGCGATGGTCGTTAAATGGTTCCAGTAGTTGCGAAGCAAGAGGTAGGAGACGAATAGGCTCTAGGTCTCTAGAACGTCTAAAATTAGTCGGCGTCCGATTTCAGAATTCGTCGGTTCGCCTAAGGATTGACTGCGAGAAGGAGGGCGCGAAACGCGTAATCCAGATCGATAATAACGAAGAATATTTAAAGTAAATGTTCACTAATATCGCAGCCGAGCTAAGTTAAATATTGATATCAAACGATCCAAGACAATAAGTCTCCCTATGATTATAACCGATCATTCGGCCAATAAAATCGCCCACGTTTTAAATACGAACCTCATCAATGATAATTCGATCCCTCTGTTCATTACGTTATCCAATTCCACGGTTTTCTAAAAATAGAAAGGTTCACGCCCAGCAGAATGAATATTTCCAATATGAAACTTTACTCTCAAAATGAAAAGTTAGTTGGAACGTTTATCACTCGTTGCTCGAACGTGGCTTGGACAATTTATCCGAATTCCAGAGGAACGTTTTTTTTTTTCATTTTTCTTTTTTGTGGGACACTGCTGGCCTCGGATCCGGAAACGCGACTGAAAATCGTCAGCAATCACGAGGTGGCGAAGTTTGAACTCTCGTTTGGTTAGAGACTGCAAGAACTGCTCCCGTTGGACGTTTGAAAATACAATGGAAATTAATTTGTCGGGCTTAACAAACCTCAGAGGGCACAAAGGAGCCTCGCACGCCAACGCGGAATTGCTTTAATTATAACTCGGCCGGTCGAGGATCTCGGTGGATGCTTCATAATTCATGATTTCTACGCTTGCGAAAAGCTGGACGTTGAAAAAATTCTCGCCTCTTGTCTCGCTATCAGTCAGAGATAATCTCGGCTCGTGGCTGTGTAATATTTTTGTTGCTAATTAAACGGCCGTCCGTAAATTACGCGTCGATCGTAAATACACGGCTCCCAGGTGGTGAGCGTGCTTCTGACAGATATGAGAGGATTAAAAAGCGTACTTTTTCACTGTCAGCCGGCTCGTTGTTATGCAGAGGGTGTTTCGTTCGCTTCATTGCGAAGAGTTCTCGCAAATATACTTGTTTCTTCGCAAATTTCGCATTGACAAACTTCGCGACTTTGTGATGAAACGTCCTATATACGAATTCTAACGTGCTGTAGCTAATTTACGAGTTTAGAATAAGAATGATAAGATAATGCCGAATTAGACGAAGGAGGTGAATGACTCTACGTGATTGGATAATTAAGAAGAAAGCAAAACTGTCACCCACAAATCTAACGATCGCTCTCAGGTATCGCTTGTACTTTTGAGTGACGCGCGCGGAAAAACCCGTGTGTCTCGCCTTGTGCAGCGCTTCGATGCTAGAAAACAATGTTAATAATGGAAAGTAAAATAAACTGGAAAGCTAAAACCTTGGCAGCAAGCAAACTCTAAAGTGCTCGATAGCTTCCCAAGTTTATTACCGCTGCGAAAATAAAACAAATCGGTGTTCAGTGAGACCGAACAATACTTGAGCGTAGAGATTGAACGAAAAAAATGATTTGTACTTCGTGGTCGAACGAAGTGAATAAATGGTTATCGAAATTTTGACATCTTGAATGTACGTAGAAATGTAGGACGAATAGATTTTTATTGGAAAAAAGAAATTCGCGAGTAGAAACGGAACAGAGTATAAAGGGGAAACGGACGGTCTATGGTCAGACACAATGAAAACCGACACGTCTGCCGCTACGCGACACACTCGTCTGTCTCCAACCACATAAATTCTACTGTGGAATTCATTTCGAGTAAAGGTTATTCACCCAAGAAGATCGAGTATCTTCGTTCACCTTTAGAAACAAAATAACACTTTTATCGTTCTCTGATTCATGAAGCAAAGTAAGTACGACTTCAGAGTCGTGACAAATTGGTTAAATATTAGGTTGTTACATATTAGATGTCCTATTTTAAAGTAGGTACTCTCTTAAACGTATTTCCTTGTAAATGTTTCTACGTCTATGGATGTCTGAGGTATCATTTTAACGCTTAAGAAAAAATGCATAGAACGTAATGGTAATTATTTTGATCGATAAAGTTTAATATTGAAAAAGGTATATCCGTTTAAAGTTTGCTTTTAAAATTGAACGTTTCATATGTAACGACCTAATATTTATTAACGCTCACAAGGATTCGAAAAGATTCACGGTGAATTGTTTTCGTAAAAATTTATGCCGTGAACTATAGAAGGATTACGCGACATTCGTCGGAGAAGCATTGTTGAAAATTAGTTTCCAAGCTTAATGGAGTTTCGCAATTGTGAAAGGTGCTACAGCGGACGACGAAAGTCGTCCACAAACTTTTGTTGTAACTTTAGAAATTTTTCCCATTAGCTGCGATTTTTCACCTCCGTAACACGACCCTGACAAAGTTTACCGCCGACTAGAGACGGAGAAAAGGAAGAAGGAGAACGGGGACGAGCGATATCCGAGCAGACCGAGCCGCGAATACATTAGTACGACAAACTTTGCGCGAATTGTTTTCCACGCCGAAAATTTGTTCGTCTCGATGTTGCAAGAATTTCGAAAAGATTGGTTCGTGAAATAGGAAATATTTCTGTTTCCAGGCAAAATTAATGAAACCGTGAAATTTTCTCATTTTATGAAGTCTCGGTACCATTGAACTCGTGAATATTTTTTAATCATCGCCAGTGTCACGAATTAAATATTTCGAGAACAAAAATTGAAATCGATTCGAAATACTCAACTTCGTTCAACGATACTTAAATCGCAAGACCTTGCACCGAATGACAAAACGATGCAAACGCGTCTCCGTATCTCGTTGGCAGGTCCTTCCGCTTGGCTTTCGGTTCCACGATCTCATCGATGATTTACCAGCTGCGAAAAAAAAAGTGGTCAGAGCACCGAAGGGGGGGGGGGCGGCGTAACCTGTCCAGAGCACGAGAAATCCGACCGTGCTGCTTCGGAGACAATTTATTATTGCATCGATAAATTCGTAACGAACGGGAAATTTTATAAACTGCCGTTCGAGAGGGCAACGAAGGAAAAATAGGATCGCGTTTACCGGCCCATGGAGAGGGAACGGAGTTATTGGAACTGAGACAAATGAAATCGGAAAGCTCTTGTTCTCGTGAAATAGGATAATTCGAAATTGATCGAGGCCCGACGACGTCGATCCCTCACAGCTTTTTATTGCTTCTCGTCTCTAGAATACAATCTTGAGAGTAAGAGGCTCGTTAATGAAAACTCAATTTCTGGTTTCCGTTCTCGTAGACTGTGGTTCTTTGTTCTTCAGATTGCTACTTTCAACGCGAATATTCAGTCGAATTGGAAAATATTGTACGGGCTAGATTTTCGTCTTCCATTGCTGCTCTGTGTGTGATTAGAGGCAAATGATTGGGTTGTAAGTGGAATTGGCTTGTTACAAGAGGGCTCTGCTTTTAACGAGCAAAGGGGAAAATAAGGGACAGAGACAGTGACACAGCGACGGGTTGTGTGGTTACTTTTCTATGTAATTAACGACGGCACGGTAACGTTCCCTTCTATTCGTCGATGAAAGAGAAGACGTCATAACAAAGGAATGCTTGATCAGAAAGGAAGAAAATAATGAAAGATACGGACGTTGAAAATAAAAAGGGCGGCAGCCTCCCTGATTCTCGCTTTTTCTATTAGCTTCTTCACATTTACTCAAAGAAGTCTCGCGCAGATTGCTTTCGATCTTCATTACGTAGTTCTTAGACTTTCCATCGTCAATATACAAAAAAAAAAGAAAAAAAAAGAGGAAGGACACGAGAGGCGAATGGTATCTTAAAAGATCGTACATGCTTCGCGATAATTATATTACACCACGAGTTCTATCGAGTTCCGTATAAATTACTGTACCGTTCCTGATCGAATTATCTCGATTAAATTCATCCCGAAGTACGAGGAATGGTAACATTAAAGTTCTTCTTTCGACAATTAGAAGCATCTCTTTTCGCAGTTAAAAGGGTGCTTGGTTTTCNAAAAAAAAAAAAAAAAAAAAAAAAAAAGAAAAAAAAAAATAAGTGCCGAAGAGGAACTTCGTTTCGAGATTAAAGACGCTCTAACTCAGTTTGTAACGTGACCGTACGATTAAACTGTTTTTATCGTACTGTTTATTCGGCAATTAGGGCAGCAATTAGAGGCAAGAAAGTCCGAGCAATGTACGATGCAAGTTGCAAATTACAGTTCCTGAACATTCATGCTTTGTCACTTGTCGTGGTTTCAATTGCGTGGTTTCAACGAAGTTTCACAGGCACCGGGCATTTTTGCGCGAAAATCACACAAACCAAGCGAATTTAATTCGTGGCTCCAACTTTCAGAAATTTCTCTCGTTTGCCGACCTATGCGTGTTTTCATTCCCAGTTTCGTCTTCCTCCGACATTTCACGCTTGGAAACATTTTTTTTTTCCGTTACAACTGAAAAAATAATTTAACGCGTTCCTTTTCCTTTGAGAAACTGCATATTTTTATATTTCTTTAGTTCGGTGTAATCTTCTAAGGTACTTTGTGCTATAATTTTCTCGCACACCTACATCCAGTAATTGTAACAGAGAAACAAATAATTACAAAAATTTCAACAGAAACTAACAATAAGTGCTGCACCCGAGAAAATCTCTCGTTCTCGTTGCAGAGACGACTTTACGAGGCAACAAAGTAGTATATACCGCGATCAGGAGATGGTGGCCATTTTGAAGGATGAATTATCGTTTCAGTTCGTGCCGTATCCTGTTGAACCAACCCAAGATTTAGAAAGGTCTCTGGCATTCCGAGAATATCGACCAGAGTTTTCTTTCCGTCGTCCTTTAAGTTTCATTCGAACTTACCATTCAACCCTTGCACCGTTTAGTAAAAACATAAATTAAACAATAAATTCCTTCCAATTATCCGACCAACATTTTAATAGTTTCTGTAATGGAGCCGTGACGGTAAAGTAATTAATGGACAGGAATTAGCACGGTTTCTAATCATTGCTTGGATTGGATACCTTGTACGGTAAACGTATGATACAGCGCATAATAACCGGGGTAAATAGAGTTTGCTGTCTTGCTAATTGCAGTTTGCACAAAGCCGGTCTTCGCGTCCGGCCAACGAAATAGATGCTTGTGATGGATCAAGCAGCGACAATGGATCGGCCCGAGCAAATATTGACCACAATAAATACAGGTCGGGCCGACGATCAAAACGTCGGGCTGGCTTAATTTATCGCAATCCTGAAAGTCTGTTCGTCGTGGCTCACGTTTTTTTTTTTCAGCGTGGTTTTATGCCGATTATTCCGCGTTTCTTCCGCGTTTCTTCCTCGTTTATTTCACGTTTATTGGAAGCTCAATGATTCCATGCGTGTCGATGGTTGCGCGTGACGTTTCGAAACATCACTTCCGAAGGGATGTACGGGAATAATGGAGATTCGAAATACGGGCTAAGAGAAACTGACGCAAATTTCGTAAACACTATGGTAGCGGTGGTTGACGAGATTCGGTTGGTCAATTTGAATTTAAATCGATTTTGTTTGAGGTTTTCGAGGAACGAGGGAGGGAGTTAGAGACTGATTTATGATCGAGGAATTAGTTGTTAGTTATAACAGGCTTTAAAATAATTTATCGTTTATTCTGATTGCAGAGTTGTTAATTAAGAATGCGCGATGACACGGCGAATTTATCAGTGGACAGCAAACCCGCGCGAGAAGGCGCAGGGTATGGAAATGGAACCCCAAAAAACAAACTCTCACCGCCAGGAAAAAATATTCTTGAAGTGTAAGTATCCTAATCATTTGTTACAATTTTTTTCTTATTCAAATTTCTTCTATTCTTAAATTTGATCCTTCGACACCCTATATACAATTTTTCCTTTTACGCCGAAGGGTTCAGAATTAAAGTAGTCGCCCCTAAAACTTCAGGCGCGCGGAAAATTAATTTACACGAGCGGGTCGCTTTATCGACAACTCGGTGACTGAACTTTTCGAAGAACTTCGTTTCCGTACAATAGGTAGGAAGAGTGAAGGGGAGTAGCGAGAGAAGGCAAGCTTATCCGTCGCTGATCGATGGTTATAATGTTCATGATCGATGAGATGAAAAATTGCCATGCTTTCTATTTTTTTCTTCTTCTTCTTCTTCTTCTTCTTCTTCTTCTTCTTCTTTTTTAAGCTCGGTCGCTCGCGTTTCGTTGTCTGCACACTCGATCATTTGTGATCGATTGCGAACCAATAATCATCGAGATTTCGCGAATCTATAGTGTCGTCTTTACAAAGTGACGCGTAGCTTCGATGTTGGTGCTGGATTATTAAATCGTTCCTTTCAATGCTCTGTACATTAGTCGTAAAAATTTGCGAAAAATTGGAAAGGTGTTCGCGGATGGATCGTTATCGTTCTTCCACGAGTTCTCGGGGAATTTGCATTTGCTCGTGGCCGAGTAATATCGGAGGGAAAAGTTGGAAGATTGATCGATTCGAGTGGCGACAGATGACGGAAACTACTGACACGAACAAGGCGCATAGAAATTTTTCTAAGATGGGTAGTCCCATCGGAGTTTGTGCGCGAGACAATTCAAGGAAATTAGGTGCACCGGGAAATAATCGGTCATCTTGAAAGATTGATCGAAACGAAACAAAACTAATACTCCTTAGAAACTTATATCTTGATCATTCTCACGAGTAAGAAAGAAACAAGTGGAAATATAAAAAGAAGATTACAAAATGTTAGAAAAAGTAAGCGATTATTAGTCGATATAGTTTTTTTTTTTTATTGTTAACAAGATATCGCTACTCTTCTATCGATAAACATTTTTTTTTTAATCTCAACAAACAATAGAAACTCATCAAGAAAAAAAAATTTTTTTTTTTTTTATTGTTAACAAGATATCGCTACTCTTCTATCGATAAACATTTTTTTTTTAATCTCAACAAACAATAGAAACTCATCAAGAAAAAAAAATTTTTTTTTTTTTTATTGTTAACAAGATATCGCTACTCTTCTATCGATAAACATTTTTTTTTTAATCTCAACAAACAATAGAAACTCATCAAGAAAAAAAAATTTTTTTTTTTTTTATTGTTAACAAGATATCGCTACTCTTCTATCGATAAACATTTTTTTTTTAATCTCAACAAACAATAGAAACTCATCAAGAAAAAAAAATTTTTTTTTTTTTTATTGTTAACAAGATATCGCTACTCTTCTATCGATAAACATTTTTTTTTTAATCTCAACAAACAATAGAAACTCATCAAGAAAAAAAAATTTTTTTTTTTTTTTTTAATGTCAACAAGATATCGCTACTCTTCTATCGATAAACATTTTTTTTTTAATCTCCTGCCACACTTCGTAACGTCGCTAACATTTTTCACAGCACCCAAAATGAATTCTCCTCTAAAATACAATTACCTCGTCCTATCGAATTCACGCAGAGTCGAAGGGAAAACTTGCGCGCCCAACTCCCGAAGTCGAACTTGTCGAACGCGTTCCGTGCACCGGGGGGTAAATTCGTCCATGCACGGCACTGTTACCAGCGAGGCAGTTGGCAGCCTCGTCCTCTCTGTATAAAATGTCGGTCGTAGATTCGTCGCAGGAGTTTCGAACAGCAATTACGCCGCTAATGGAGCCCCTACGGGAAGATCTAGACTCCGTTCGAGTCCGTCGCTTCCCCAGGCCGTCGCGACGGAAGCCGGAAACTTCGTTTTTCCTTTCACGCGTCGGCGACGATCTGCACATCTCACGTGTCGTCGTTGATCCACGAACCAACGATTTACGTAGTGTTTCGAGCTGATTTATGATCCCGTGCAACGCACCGTGCCAGCTGGTTCGTTTATTACGGTGTGAAATAATAGGGATCGATTCTTAAGTAATGATATAGCTAAATCTTCCGATAGATACGAGGAGCGTTGTTATTTTGGCTTCGTGGCACTTGGAGAAACATTTAGCTGTAGGTAGCAAATAGGTAGCAGGTGTGTTGTTCGAGAGAAGCAACGTCGATACTTTTTCGAGAGGATAAAGATTCTTTACTTCGAGACCCGATGAATCATTTGTTACAGTGTTTTAATCGAACGAGAGAGAAGCCGCGTGTTTCTTCGATAACGAGAGTTCCATTTACCTTTTAGACTCCAACGCGTTGTTTTATAAAACACATCGAGTCGTTTTCCGGAGAAAACGATTCTACAGGTCGCAGAACGTGTATCGTTTCAGAATTTTTTCCATTCGATATCTTTCATCTATAAATTAAAAAACCTGGGTCGATCGTTATCGATGTTTATGGAGACGTAACGCGCGTTGAATTAAGTAAACCATTGCGAACGTCATTGGTTAAATAAATTGCGCGACAGCAACGTTTCGTGTCACCTTTAAACCACACGTTTAATAATCCAGCTGCGTTTATTTGGTTAACAATATCATGGGTATTTGTGAAAGTAAGAACGTATTAAGCAATCGAACGATAACGTTTCTCAGAACGCCATCTTCGACGCAACATAAGATGACTTCCGGTTTCGCGGCGAACCAAAAGAGGTAGAACGTATGTTTGAGAGTTCTACCCTGCTGATGCATATGAAAATATTGTTGTAGCATCTTGTGTGTACGGTACCTTGTATATTTTATTTCAGACACGCTCCAAGACGCGGAGAAGGATAAAGAGGAAACAGAGTATATGCTACAAGAGAATGGCAAACCAATGTACGAATAAAATACTTACAGATGAATAACATTATTGTTAAATAAAGAAAATATATATATTATGAGCAAATACGAGATTCAGGAACATTGTAAAAAATTGTGGGAATAATTGGGAGAAATCCTGTTCGTCCTAGAGACTGGAAGAATCGTATAAATTTATCTATTACAGTTTCTTAATCGTAGCAAGTATACTCTATAAGAATATTTCTGGATTGCAAACTTTTCAACTTGAATTTCGTGCTTCTGGCTTTTAAACTCCATTGATATGTTAAAAAAAAAAAAAAAACGAGGTTGGTTTAAAATGAACAGCTTTCAACCGAAATTGTTTTCCGTCGCATCCGGAAATACTCTTCGATATATTGCCGATCATTGTTCCGCACTGCTGTATCGAGCAGAGGAATGTGAAACGCGTCACACCTCTAAACCAGTCGCACGTAGACGAATTTTAACGAAAGATCAATATTGTTTTGTGTCCACAGTGAATTCGTGCCACCACAAACGAAGGAGGAGGATAAGAAGCCGCCTGTGCCAGAGCCAACCTTGCCACCAGTGCCTTACTTCAAACTCGTAAGTTTTTTGACAAACAAAAAGAAGGAAACAAAAAAATGAAAAAAAAAGAGTAAAAAAAAATAAAAAAAAATTGTTGGAAGAATGATCCTAAAATTTGCTAAACGTTTCGTACACGCTCCGATACGATTGAAATATCGACGGAGTAGTTTCGATTCAAACGACAATATCCATCTTCTGGCTGGAGCACAGCCGGGGCCATCGACTCCCTTTGTCTTTGACAAACTTAACGAGCGCGGTTCTGTCGATCGATCGGGCTTGTTTTTGTTTAGAACTAGTCAGATCTTCGGTCATTAATCAACGTTAGGCCGGCATTAATTTTCCCCGGGGTTAAATCTCCCGGAAAGGTAGAAGTTGCCGGCACTAAATCACTCGAGAATATGTTTCTGAAATTTTCGACTAGTTTTGCGACAAATTGCTCCGCCGACGGCGCGGAATTTCGCGAATTCCCGGCAAACCCATCATTCGGATAATTAACATAACGTCGATGTTTGTGTGTAATTAATTAAAATCTATCCGTGGCCGTGACTGTGCCCAACGCTCTCTCCCTTGCTCGCTTTCGCACGTTTCAACCCGTCATACCGCGGGGAAAGTTTGAATTTCAGTTTAATCGCGGTGCGGAAAGTTGGCTAAACCGTGACGGGAATTGCTTGGTGTGCTGTTCACAGTTTCGATTTGCAACATGCGGGGAGCTGATGCTGATTCTTGGTGGCCTGATCATGGGAACTCTGACAGGCTTGTGCATCCCCGTCTCGACGATTCAGTACGGTGAATTCACCACGTTGCTGGTGGATCGAAACATGAAGAACCAAACGAGCACACCGACGCTCATAATGAAGTGGTTCGGAGGAGGAAAGGTCTTGTAAGTCTTGGCGTACTCAGACACGCCTACTACCGAATTTCATATTTTTAGCACGAATTCGAGACGCTAGACTCGTTTCCACGGCTTCCTCTGACGCGTTATATTAACGAGAAAATAGATCGCCGAGGAGAATATAGTTCTGTCTGGTTTCCTCTAGTTCGATACGAAGTTTCGTAATTGTAGTAGAACTTCTCGTTCGATGATATAACATTTTTTTGCGGAGGATCGAAGTATATAGGTAATTTGTTTCAGTGAACTATATACGATGGTGAATTATCTGATTTCAGGGGACCTAACGTTTCGTACGAAGAAAGGATGGCCGCGCTTTACGATGACTCGGTAGCTTTTGGTGTGTCCTCCGCGGCGTTATCCACGTTCCAATTTGTCTTCGCTGTGTTCACGGTCGACTTACTAAACATCGCGGCTTTTAGGCAGATCGCCCGGGTCCGCAAGATGTTCCTACGCGCTGTCCTTAGGCAGGACATGACGTGGTACGACATCAACACGTCGACCAATTTTGCCAGTAGGATCACCGAGTAAGTGTCCTTCGTTGACGATGCAGTTATGTTCGACTTGACAAACTTCCATTAACATTCAAACTTTTAGTTGAAGTTAATAATTGGATCAGATCTCGTTAAACCTAAATTCAAATTAAATTGAAACTTTGAATTAAAATTGAAGTACGAGACTTGAACAATGACTGTGCAGTACCGCTTTAGTCGAACGACTCTCGAGGAAGCTGCTGAGTAGCAAACACGTTCCTTTCGTCGAAACGGTATCCCCGAGTCCTATACGCTTATATAAGTAGCTGTACTTTCTCACGGCGATCTCGTTTCAAAGGGAATACCGCGTGGCTTCGATATCGTCGAGTCTGCGAATGTAAACGCAGCGCGGAACGCGTATAACGGAGAAGCAAGGAACAAACTTCAGGAAACGAGATCTGCTCATCAACAGGTGGCTGCTCGTGAAACTCAAAATCCTTGTTCGATACAATGTCTCTCTTTCTTGCTCTCTCTTTCTCTCTCTCTCTGTTTGCGGTCGCGTTCAGGTCGCATAATTATCGAAAAGTCAAGGATGGATTTATAACGAGCCAATTAAGTAGTCGCTGCTAGACATTTTCTTGCGCAATTTATTTATTTCGAGACGAGAATCTTTGGTTACTATGTATCCACGGCGCAAGCCCCGTAATTACATCACCAATTTTGAATAAAAAAATTTCGACGCTGCATGCGGCGTAAATTTTTTTTAATCGTCAACAGCAAGCATTTCCGGGTGGTAGCAGACGTGAGATGATAGCGTGACTCACGCTATCTTAGATTATCGCGGCAACGATAAATGTTGTCGTAAATATAGCATCGTGATACGCGTATATCGGCCCACTTTGAAGATCGACTGGCATTAGAAACGTCTTTGGCTCGTTTCGCGATCCGCATTTATAATCACAATTACGTAAATTTTGTTTGCGGGTTGCGAGTGTCGCGGTAAAGTTTTCTGAACCTGTTTCAGGCGAGGGAATTGAAGCATGGCACCTTAGCGGAATGCTCGACGAGATTTCACGTATCGTCGTAAATCATTTTATACACGCTCGTCTGTGACACTTGCATCACGTTGTTGCTATTTATTTCTCGCTATCTTGTTCACGAGTAAACGCTGATTCGAGAATCGCGAGAAGTTCTTAGAGTTGCAATCTTTCGTTAAATATTTTCTTTATCAGGTGAGAAAAATTGTTTGACAAAGCGTGACTGTAAGAGGCGTTGTAACAGAGTTTCTTGCGCGACTTGAAGCAATATTGATCTTGATCTTAACGCGGTTACACGACACCCGCGAATACGTGTTATTGTACTATAAATGCTATGTAATCAGTCGGAAGTGTCGGTACCTGGGTGTCGACAATCCCAACGTGGCGTTAGAATATTTTCAAGATTATTCCGGAGCGCGTAACGAAATAAAAAATAAATATAACATAAAATACTAACAAATGGTACGGAGAAAATAGCTCTTTATTTTGACATTTACTTTAGACGATAAGAAGAACTTTATGTACACGTTTATTGTAACAAAGCACAAACTCTGCAACGTACTAAAACATATATCGTTAGATTCTAATTTTATGACCACTTTTTGACAGTCCATTTTCGTTGAAGCTGCTCTAGTGTTTCCAAGGTGACCTTTGCACCGTACAAGATAAGACAAACATTAATTAATCCGCTGAATGGTTGCCCGCGGTCCGTGTTATTTTTGTCGGCAACAACTTTCGATAGAACCGGTAGCAAACTATATCAGCGTTCTTAATTACGCGGGTCACCTTGTACAACGTCGAGAAGCCTGGCAAAAGCGCTAGCATCAAATGTTCCACAAATTTATCCACTCATCGAACACTGGTTGAACATATATATCGATTCGATGCACACATCTGTAAAAATTTGCTTGGTGTTCCAGGGACTTGGACAAAATGAAGGACGGTATAGGAGAAAAGCTCGGCGTATACACCTATCTAATGGTTTCATTCATCTCCTCCATCATCATATCGTTCGTATATGGTTGGAAATTAACCCTAGTAGTGCTAAGTTGCGCGCCAATCATCGTGATAGCCACTGCCGTAGTAGCGAAAGTTCAGAGCTCTTTGACGGCTCAGGAGTTGTCCGCTTACGGCCAGGCAGGAAACGTTGCCGAAGAAGTATTAGGCGCCATCAGGACCGTGATTGCCTTCAATGGCGAGCAGAAGGAAGTCGATAGATACGCCGAGAAGCTAGTGCCAGCTGAAAGAACTGGAATCAGGCGTGGAATGTGGTCTGGTGTGGGTGGAGGTGTTATGTGGTTCATCATATACATCAGCTACGCCATCGCGTTTTGGTAGGTCTATGTTGCGTCGTCTTGAAAATATTTGAATACTTTTTGGGAATATACGTTGTTTGTCGAGTCGAGTCTCTAGAATGAAAGTTGCAGTTATTTCTAGCGCAAACGCGTTTGACGCGGGTAAACAGACACGAGTGGGACGAAAACGGGTCAGTGGAATAGCCTCAGCATTGTGTCAGGGATGTTTCGAGTATAAGTTGTTTGCTTTGAAAGGGAAACGTGAGGTGGTCCTTTGTTTTTCATTGAAAAAGCTAGTCTTGGATATTCTAATTCGATATAAAACGATTTTTCCTTGGCACGCTTTTTCTTTTTTATCATCCTGAACATTGATAATTTAAATAATCTCTTATGGTCGAGAAAAAAATTAATTCCGATTCTGTTTCATGGTTCTTAATTCACGGGCATAGTTTTCTGAAACTCTCATCTCCATCGTCAACGCAAGCGATTATTAACGATCACTGTTTCTTAGGTACGGTGTCCAGTTGATTCTGGAGGACAGGCCAAAAGATGTGAAAGAGTACACTCCAGCAGTGCTCGTGATCGTGTTCTTCGGCGTACTGGCCGGCGCCCAGAACATGGGTTTGACGTCGCCGCATCTCGAGGCGTTCGCTGTGGCGCGCGGTTCAGCCGCGGCGATTTTCCAGGTGCTCGATCATATACCAGCGATCGACAGTCTGAGCAAGGAGGGCCAAAAGCTTTCATCCGTCACCGGCGAGATCGAGTTTAAGAATGTACACTTCCAGTATCCTGCCAGGAAGGATGTAAAGGTATTGCAAGGTTTGAACTTGAAGATCAATCGGGGCGAGACCGTGGCCCTTGTCGGCGGATCCGGTTGCGGAAAATCTACTTGTCTGCAGCTCATCCAACGTCTCTACGATCCTTTGAAAGGACAGGCAAGTAAAAGGAAAAAATTGCGTTTGTGTGTCGGATAACAGGAAAAAGGAAATCGCTCGTTGGTCGATAGTGAAAAAGATTGAAGGTGAACTACAGTAGTGGCCAATAAAATTGCGCCACTTCTGAAGAATACAGTTTGTCGAATATTTGGATACATTGCAAACTTTGTAGTTATACTAAATTGTATTAACGTGTCTTTTCATGGTTTTGAATAATCTGTTACAATAGGGCTGCAATTTATATCGTTACAGTTGGATTTTATTAAACCGACCAAAAAGTTTATGCGGGTTTTAACTTGTAAATAAAAAGCGATAATGTATTGTCCATTTGAACCGTTAAGTCACATTTTGTTTTTAAGACTTGAACTAGGAATATTTAATCGTGTACAATTCGAGGTATTTAAAATGATTAATAAAAGAATGACGTCGTAAACGGGTTGAGATACGAAACACTGGATGTTTTAACAATACCTCGTATCCGATTTCTTCTTGTTAAATCAGAGAACTGTAACATGCGAGTAACTTTCGCTTCCATGTTAACGAGGTAATAATAATTCTCATGTTTATCTTACGCGCTTAGCCGTGCAATTTAGTTTCCAGAGTAGTTTCAATAGTTTACCGCAGTGGTACCGTGAACTTTTCGAGCTCGTAGGCTCGCGTTTTCAATTTTTTTGTTTACCAAGGACAGGTAGAGAGGAAGAGGAAGGGAGAGAGAGAGAGAGAGAGAGAGAGAGGAACTTACTGTAACACAAGAACTCGCGGTGTTTTTGTATAGACGTTGCGCAACGAGCACGGTTAATAACGAAGCACCCACTCACAAATATTCAGCTGACGTTTTTGTTTTCGTTGAAATTACACCGACGCGATGTTACGAGTCAAGTGGTCGCTGCACGAGCCATTACAGCATTCGTGGAAGTCGTGCGGAGGACCACTTTATCGTTGGTTTCTCCCCTCTCGGTTCAACTCATTCTTCAAAGCGTAACTCTGGTGACCAGAGTCTCGTTCCAACGAGAAGAACGCAATTTTGATCTCAGTGAAAATTTGACAATACACGTGGAATAAAATGTAGCTCGTACGATATAGCTGAAACTCGGGCTCGATTCAATTTCAGAATATCCAGGTTGGTCCTCGAGGGTGAATTTATTTATTGCGCCCCGAGTTAACAATATCCCGGCTGTGAATATTCCATTATTACATCTGTACTCGCAAGCGGCAACGGGAATTTTACGGAACAAGTTTGAAGCGTTTCTCGCGGCGGAACACAGTAGTAGCGTAGTTTTCTCAGTACTAAAAGTTTTACGATTCTCGCATTCTGCATCCGTTGCAGTTTCTTCCGCCGAAAATATTACGCCGTATATTTGGCATACTGATTTTGGGCGGGCTCTCGAGCTCCTTTACTCCTTCGCCCTCTTGCGCTTACATCTTCCACGTCGTTGCTGCACTCCTACCGATAGAAGGACTTTGCTATTAAACCGTTGAATTAAACTGTTCAACAAAATGGCCGATAACCAAGTTGAATAACCTCTTTCTCTCTTTTCTTAATATTAAGACACATCGCGATTCTGTTGCACCGGGTTTAGTTGATCAACGTCAATTCTCTAGAGACAATTCTCTATTTGTTTGAACAGGTTCTACTGGACGGCGTGGACATATCGAAGCTGAACGTTCAATGGCTCCGCTCGTACATAGGTCTGGTCGGTCAGGAACCGGTGCTCTTTGACACAACGATACGGGAGAACATCCGGTACGGAAATGACAGTATTACCGAAGAGGAGATGATCAAAGCCGCGAAGGAAGCGAACGCTCACGATTTCATCAGCAAACTGCCCGAGGTGGGTGGCTTCGAACGTTTTCTCCGGCTGATTGTGAGCGGAATTTTAGATTCCTCTGACATGTCGGCCTCGACAGACGGTGTCCGATTGATTCACTTTTCGATGATCAGAAACCGAACCTCCACAGGGTGGCCTTCGTCTGTGTATCATAGACCCGTTGAAAATCCCTCTTGCTTCTCGTTCGAGCTCTTTTTTTCCGTGTCGATGCATCATAGATTCTCAAATCCCGATCGTATTCGGTACAAAGGGCTGCCTAATTAAAATCGTGNGCACTTGGAAAACATTACTATGGATTGGTCTCTGCTGATGCCAGCGCTACTGCAAGAGGTAATTATTAACTATAATTACAGTTTATTCCTGTTGGGAATCGATAGAATTTCTCCTTACATTTACAAATGCAACAGATACAAATTTTTTTTTTTTATAAAAACATTGTACTTGCTTTAGAATTGAAATACCATCGCTTGACCAATAAAAGTGCTCTAGACATTTAAAGTCAAGAAAATAATTTCTCTTTTCATTATTAACATCGAATGATGCGATGTTACGCGTTCGCGTGTATCAAATTTTCAGCCAAAGCTACAGCATCAGCCGCAAAAACGGTCACAGCAGCCATACCGAAGCAGAAACCACCATTGAAGAGACAATTCTCCACCCTGTCGATGCACTCTCACCGATTGTCATTGGCCGGAGCATCGGAAACTTCGGAGAATCAGCTGGAAGAGCACGAGAAAGCGTACGACGCACCAATGATGAGGATATTCGGGCTCAATAAACCGGAGTGGCCTTTCAATTTGATCGGTAAAATTGGCTCGTTTACGGTTCGCTTCGCTTTTCCATTGGTTCTCTACATTTCTAGAATAATCAATCTTGCTATCGACTAATAAAGTTCCTCGAAATTAAATTTATCGAGAAAACAAATTGGTACATTTTAGGGTGTCTGGCAGCAGCCGTGGTGGGCGCCTCGTTCCCAGCATTCGCGGTTCTTTTCGGTGAAGTTTACTACGTGTTGGGTCTCGAAGACGACGACGAAGTACGCCGTGAAACGGTCAATTTCTCTATTTTATTCCTGGTGGTTGGAGTGGTCACCGGTTTGGGTACCTTCTTGCAAATGTACATGTTCGGTTTGGCCGGTGTACGCATGACCACGAGAATCAGAAGAATGGCGTTCGCCGCGATGCTGAAACAGGAAATGGGCTGGTACGACGAGGACACGCACAGCGTGGGTGCCCTGTGTGCCAGGCTTTCATCTGACGCTGGCGCTGTTCAGGGTGCTACAGGGACACGTGTTGGAGCCGTTCTTCAAGCCCTATCGACCTTAGTCCTTGGAATAGGATTGTCCATGTACTATACATGGAAGATGACGCTAGTTTCCGTCGTATCTATACCTTTGGTACTGGGTGCAGTCTTCTTCGAGGCCAGAGTGATGAGCGGTCAAGGATTACAAGAGAAAAAGAAAATGGAGGCAGCTACGAGAATTGCTACAGAGGCAATTTCGAACATTCGAACCGTGGCCAGTCTTGGGAAAGAGGAAGCCTTTTTGCAGCGTTATTGCGTAGAGCTGGATCACGTGGCTAAAGCAACCAGAGTTAGAAACAGATTGAGAGGATTGGTATTTTCGTGCGGTCAAACCATACCATTCTTCGGCTATGCTTTGAGTCTCTATTACGGTGGCTCCTTGGTGGCCACGGAAGGTTTGAGCTATCAAAACGTGATCAAAGTCTCAGAGGCGTTGATCTTCGGTTCCTGGATGTTGGGGCAAGCTCTTGCTTTCGCTCCTAACTTCAACACCGCCAAGATCTCTGCCGGAAGGATATTCCAGCTTCTGGACAGGGTCCCGGAGATCACCTCGCCACCGGATTCGGAAGACAAAGATCTGGATTGGGTGAGTGATCGGTTCAAGAGTATCGAGTCACGCTTCCGATTATGTAAGAACGATAGGAAGGTATAAATAGGGTTTCAGTTATCAGAATATAGTTTCTATCGCGCGTACTCGTTTCTTATATCGTTGATTGCGAAACGAACGGTTAATTATCTTCTAGATTTTTAAAAAGAAATCGATATCGCGCGTAAAGGGCGTAGAACACGGTTTATCGTGAAATTCTGCTGTCCCATACCGACGTTTCATTACAACTGTTTAGCAACGTATCGAATTTACGACGCACTGACAGCGATGCCTCGGGCAGTGAGCGTTAATTACGCTCAAAAGGGGAAACTATGTTTGATCGGTGCTACGACTATCTCTCTAGAATTCCAAACCGTTTAATGAAGCGATAGGAACGAATGACGTTTCCAACTTATGCTACTCAAACGCTAGTCACGTGTAATGCGTTTCACTAATAAATGCCTATAACGCGTTCAGTCCAATCCGATCTCTCAATAGTATGCCTAATATCGATCGAACCAGTGACGAATAGTAATGTCTCTCGATTTCGATAATTTCAGAAAGCGGATGGCTTGATTCAATTCTCGAAGGTCGAGTTCCATTATCCAACGAGGCCGGAGATGCAGATTCTACAGGGTTTGAATCTAATCGTGAAGCCGGGTCAGATGGTCGCCTTGGTGGGCCAAAGCGGATGCGGCAAATCTACCTGTATTCAATTGTTGCAACGATTGTACGATCCGATTTCTGGTACCATCACCATGGATCGGCGCGACATCTCCTCGGTGTCGTTGCGCAATTTGAGGTCTCAGCTCGGTGTTGTCGGCCAGGAACCGGTGCTGTTCGATAGAACGATCGCTGAGAACATTGCCTACGGTGATAACTCTAGAGCGGTGTCGATCGAAGAGACCATGGAGGCCGCCAAGAAGTCGAACATTCACAGCTTCGTTAGCTCTCTACCATTAGTGAGTATAATTTGTCGGCGGCGATTTTGTTACGTTTCGGTTATAATCGGCCGACTCTTTTTCTCCTACAAATTGTTTAAGATGAAGATTGGTATTGTCGGGATTCAGATGTTCAGAGAAGACAGATGTCCGATTTTTGTTACAGGGGTACGATACTAGATTAGGATCTAAGGGTACACAGCTGTCCGGAGGACAGAAGCAACGAATCGCCATAGCACGAGCTTTGGTCAGGAATCCTCGAGTCTTATTGCTGGACGAGGCCACGTCTGCCCTTGATACTCAGAGCGAGAAGGTAAGAGCACTCTCGTATGCATACCACGGTTCGTCCTTTAAAATATTTCCGCGAATCGCTCGAATGAAAAATACCGTCGACAAAAAGCGTCGTCAAGCTGGTTGCGAGAAACACCGCGGGCAACCGAGAAAATGGGTCGTAAAATCAGGCTGAAGTAGAGGCGGCGCGCATTCAGTAATATAATACGCGTTGAAACGCGGTGGCAGTTTTTCGTCGCGGACAGAGGCAGAAAGGCGGGTGAAAAAATGACCAACCGTCCTCTCGAGGGGCCGAAGAAGTGCGAGAAATTGTCGCGAGGACAAAAGCCTCGCGTTTCAGCCTCGCCACGGCATTGTTTCACCCTCGCGACCAATTAACAGCGTCGTATCTCCTGGGACCGTTTTTCGAGGTGATTATTTAACGCGACGTTTCGCGAGGAATTTGAGGATGATCGACTAAACACGGTTGGATTCAATTGGAAATCCCACAGAAAATGGTCCTCGTTATCGTTCTCGCGAGAGCTTGAACGTTCAATGGATTTAATGGCCCATGAAAATGCGAATCGACCATCGTTGTAAGCCCCTCGACACCGATCGAGCCTTCTTCTCGAACGAAACGATTCGTAAACTCTCCTCTGGAGACGTGTTGGGGACTCTCGTGATTTCTTCGAAGGCGATCCTTTTTTTTCTACAAGATTTATGCGCGATGAAAGATCTGGGGATACTTTTTTGTCGAGGTTTTATCTATGCATAGTTTGGGTTGATTGGTCGAGTACCTACTTAGGAACTTTTTATATTATACTAAATAAGATCGTATAAATATTATTGTACTAAGTATTATGTTTCAGCATTGTATCAAATATTTTATATTATCGAAGTTTGATAACACCACGGTATCCAAATTAATCTCCCAAAATTTGACATCGAGTTGACATTCACGCAGTACAGTACATTTATGTACCGCGTGTTTTAGGACGCAACGAGCGTCTACTAGCGATGAATACAGAAAAATATTTCGTAGTCGTGAACGATGATTATTACGATAATCCACTGTGCATAACAGCGAAGGTTCGGCAATGTAAACCAGCGGTAGTGTTGCGAGTACGTCGGTTGATGAATATTAATGGATCCTGATGGATTTTAATGAACAATACGAGCAAAAAGCGTGGAACTAAAGTCGACGAAAAAAAAGATACGCCGTGGCCAGGTTTCTATCCTCGTACTACATTACGTAACGAAACAGATACACTTTATATGGTAATTTTTCAAAATTAAAATTCATATGTTTGCGGGCACGGTGAACGATCGGAACGTTGCCTCGGCCAACAAATCGCGTTACACGAAATTATATCTTCCTCTTCGCCTTTTTCGTTAACGATTCGTATATTTAAACTAGCATCTGTTATCAAGTGTACATCGGTGCAAGAAGCAAAGAGAAAGAAAAAAAAGGAAGAGAATAAAAAAAAAAAAAATAGTATTCGAACGTGCGAATATTTTCGCGATTCATTCGATTTTTTTTTTGTTCTCTTTCTCTATTTTCCGCTGTCGGTATTTCGTGAAACACGACTGGTGTTCGAAAGGCTCTCGAACGATTATCTCGGGTCGGCGCTTAATTTTCCAAGCCACGAAGATCGATTATTCTAGCCTGCCTGGTGGTGTAGTGGTCCTCTCGAAATCGGCAACAATCGAGGACAACGCAATACTGTTATCTATGGTAACAATCGGAAATACCCGGCCTGGCGAGAGGATGTTCTATTGTTCCCACGGATGGGAAACGGCTCGTCCGAGCTCAACGAATTTCACGGCAATTATTGTTTCGTGGCTGCTTACACGCCACCGTATTTTTCTTTCTATTGTACCACTGTTCACGCGAAAATAGATAGCCAAGTCTGTCAAGACATAAATAAAATAAATAAATAAATAAACAAGCGGATAAAAGAGTTCCAAGATAACTAAGCGAATATATTCCGCAATGTTTTTTGTACAGGTTGTACAAGCGGCCCTGGATAAAGCGATGGAAGGCAGAACGTGTATCACCATAGCGCATCGTTTGGCCACTATAAGGAACGCCGATGTGATCTGCGTGCTCGAGAAGGGAACAGTCGCAGAGATGGGCACTCACGATGATCTAATAGCAGCGGACGGTCTGTACGCTCATCTGCACGCTCTTCAAGAGGCTGCGATGGAGTAGACTCGAGCGTCGAAACGCGTCCCATCGACGCTCCTTCCGGGCTGAAACGTCCGAACAATGGAACGCACTAGTTTCCATCGAGGCGTATCAAATCCCGGCCTGCAACCACGCAGTAAGAAATGGATGAACTCCAGCAAGTCAACAAGAGTAGCACAGATTTCCCTGACGCGTCTGTCGAAAGCTCTATGAAACGCGCGTCGGGCCTTTCGTACGTTCTTACACCGGCAGATGCTTCCTTTATCTTCTCAGCTGGATCTTTACTTTTTTCATAGACTATGTTTTAACGATAGTTTATCACGGTTTTATTTATGCGTATTTTCAACCTCCTCGCGTGTCTCCTTCTCGCTGAGAATTATTTTCATCGACCAGAGAAGGAGGAACCTGAAAGAAGAGGAGGATCTTCTTCGTAGCGGACTTCAATATTATTAGCTATCTCGTCGATATTTTCTTATCCTAGACATCGAAACGCTCGCGTTTTCACAGTGTTCGCCCTCTTCCCTGTTGGTTCTCGCGTCTCATTTGAGAAAGAAAGTATCTAAAGTATCTAAAGGATCGAAAGTATCACGGATCCGAAACTACCGTGTCGATCGAACGAGCAAACAATCCTCGCATAGACGCGTTGGATCGTTGCTGATCTTCCTCTTTCGCGCGTTACGTAACGATCTCCTTGCTGCAGATGATAGAACGCATCGTTTTCGATATTGTCACTGGCGTAATAGACGCTAACCTGCTTTCCTTGAAACAGGATGTAACGCTTTTCGTCTACGATCTTTTTACACGGTCTTTACGATACTCGAGAGATCGAGGTAGCGGAGTGGCGGTGCTCTCGATCCATTCGAACGAAGAAGATTCCGCGCGATGTCACGTAACTGCGATCAGATTCGATGCATGGTCTTTAACGATCCTCCGAACGATTCTTTGTTGGTCAGGAATACCAAAGTAGCTACCAGAAGAGACCGTGAATGCGTCAGTTTGAACATCTGTCGCCGATGAGCATACAAATATGGTCGAAGTCGAAGAATTAAAAAGAAACCGGTTAAAGAAGAAAAACTAACGCCAAACAGGACGAGTAAAAGGCGACAGGTTGGCAAGCCGACACACTGCGTTCGACTCAACGTTTTCTTCCCCAACGATTTCAGGCTACGCGTAACCCCATGAAAAATGTATGAACCTATCTATCGATACTGAAAATCACCCTCCCCGTTTCTCTGCCATCTGTACTCACAAGACAGCCTTTTCGCCCCCTTGTCGCGTCTTTCAGCTGGATTCTTTTGGACTATAACGAATTCATCCGCAGAACAAAGTGTCAATTGTGTCTATAGGGCGAACTCTAATTGAAATCGTTCACTTTTTGTGCCTTAACAATTACGTGCTCCGTGTAAAACTAAGATAACGTGATAGTAAGATGAAGAAGGAGGCAGAGGGAGGGTGAGGTGTTGAATTTAAACGGCGTATACGAAGAAGAGCAATCGATAGATTATCAATAGACGTATCGAGACTATAGTTTTAAATCACTGTTTCATCGAACGAAAAGCGTACATCCCAAGAATTCTTCGGAAAGTTGTACCTATCAGGGAGGAGCCGTATCGTTCACGCGGAGAGACGTTTCACGGGGCGTTTCCGGACGTCGAGGACACACATCCATCCGGTGGTTGGATTTCTGTGGTCAAACTTCCCTATAGATACTTTCCCCGAACTTGTGCCTTCATACTTCGTATACTTAGCGATAAGCTTTCGCCGGCTGCCCTCGAGGCTTGTCGGCTGAACGATCACGTACGACACGCGACGCGAAGATGCTTCAGAATTTTTCGAACGATTCATCTCCTTCGTCTTCCCGATTACGAAGTAAAAATTATCCGCGAATTATTATTGACCTTCTTAAAAAAAAAAAAAAAAAAAAAAAAAAAAAAAAAATGAAAAATAATAATGATATCAAGATTTAGAAGCAACGTTTCAAACGTGTTCTCGCGTCCGCGTTCGTACGAGCATTTTCAACGTCGCGATTGACGCAGAGTACTTAATTTACCTCGAGACGCGATCGAAAGAAAGCTTCCGATCAATCTTTGTACCGATGATCGAAGTAACAGTGCTTTATTATCACAGCGACAATACAACGTAGCCATAGAACGTGTTCGAGCCAGGAACGAGCGTTTCGCCATCGAAACGGCGTTCTAATGTTCGCGAGTACAGCGTACGATCCGCGGAATCCGTTTCCCATCGAAGGAATCCGGGATGACGCTGTACCTTTACTTGTGTACTTACCCGCGTACTAAGCGGATCGAAAAGAGAACGAACAAGTACAATTAGCGACGCATCGAATGACGATCCGACGCGACGATCGGTCTCGCGTTGTTTCGATGACCGTTTCGTCGAGGGAATTCACGGTTTTAGGCGTCCTTTCTCTTTTGCATCGCGATCAAGGTGCTCGATTCGTTGGACGATTCATCTCAGACTTATATATTATATCAATCAAAATTGAGCTTAGAATCTATTATATACTTTTCAGAATATACTATTATATACGTGTAAGAATACGATCGAGCACTAAAATGGAAGAATGAATGGAATACATAGAGGTGAGTGGGAGAGAGAAAGAGAGGGAGAGAGAGTGAGAATCTAGTTGTAAAAGATTTCAAAGTCGTTACTTGAGACTAAGGCTGCGGCCAGCGTAACTTAAGGGCAGAGATCTTAAAAAAACAGTACGTGAACGAGCGATCGCTTGGTTCTACACGTGTGTGACTTGAAAAGGCGAAAGAAAACAACAGCGTGTGCTTCATTTTATCTTCTCTCTTTCTTTTTTGTTCTTCGTTTCTTCTTCTTTTTTTTTCTTTTTTTTTCATATATCGAAAGCGTGTTGAGTTGTAATTATACAGCGAATACTAGACAGTATGACGATAAAGTGGAAGTATTAATTTTTTTCGTTTCTCACTCCTTTTTTTTCGTTCTTGTTAAGTAAAGAGACGAAGCAGATCGTACTGCTGTCATATAAAAAATAAATGGAAACATAGTGGAAAAAAAAAATATGCACAAACTTACTGAACGAACAACAGAGAGAAACGAGATTCAATTTTCGACGTTAATATTTTGAAAAAAAATTTTAAAACCCACGCGAGTCCGTTTTGTCCATCTGTTCCCGTTTGTATCTCCGTATCCTCTCGAGACGCGCGAAATTTTTATCCGTTCGGGTTGACTTTTATGCTAGCTTTTTGTTCGCGCGAAAATTAAAAAAAAAAAAAAAAAAACGGGCGTGTCGTTTCAATTCGTCATAAAAAAATCGAAACTTTTCACTTCCTCCGTATTTCTCTCCCACTTTTTTTCTTTTTTTTTTTAATCTCATCCTTTCAAAATTGTCATCGTTTCTACGCGAATTTTACTCCGTACAATTTTGGTCGAAAATCCATTTTCCTACCTTCCCTTTCGTATCCTCTCGCTACAAATTATTCAGAATCTCCGCAGTGTGCCATGAAACTTTACGAAGTGCGCTAAAAACGATTCCTCGGTCGTAGCACCTGCCATCCGATCGATGTATCGAAGGGTGGAGGTCAACGCGTCGAAGGGAGATACAAGAGAACGCTAAGTTCGACTATCAATACCGTGTTTGCCGAGTTCGTCAAGTACGGCAGTTTTTGAAGAAACTTTCGAAAAGCGACGAAAAGCAACGTAAATACAACAGCTAGGGGGATGGGGTTTGATACCTGAAGGGTGGATAGAAGGGTTGGCAAACGGTAGCCATGGATGTTTTCATCGAACACAGAAGAGGTGAATAGAGAGAAGGCGCGCGGGATAAAGAAGTTTCTGGGGCGGTGGAAGACTGATTTATTACTACCAAGAAAAGGGGTTGGAGGCGGAAGAGTGCAGCTTGTCAGGTGTATAACGTGTCGGAACTTGGGAAATTATTCCGTCGAGTTCTCATACAGGCTGTAACGCGAGAGCACGGGTTGGAGAAGGACTAGAAGAGACGCGTCTTAATTGTTCGAGACACGCAGCTCGACGTCGCTGCTCACGTTTAGCGCTGAAAAGGGATAATTAGTGGAGACGCGGTTCGTCGTTAGCGCCTTGTAAACCGGATTAGCAGCGTTGCCCGATAAAACGCCGCTTTACCCTTTTATCGCTTATCCACAGGCAGGAATCCATGCGCACGCCGACCAGGAATAATTCATGCCCTGCTGAGCCAGAAGTGCACGCTCGCGGCCCCTCTTAATCTCATTCCACCCCATTCTTGTAAACTGTGCTCGACATGTCGGCAACCTAACATTTTCTTCGATGGTGCGTTACCTCTTCTTTGTTATTTTTTACGTGTTGAATTATTGGGCGATTAAAAATGGCGAGGAAAGTTAAAAAGAAAGAAAAGACAGCTCGTTCAGAGGTTGGGGTACTCCATTTTGTTTAAAAGAGCGAGTTTCGATAGGACAAAAATGATAAGCGATTAGAAGCTTCGTCAAGTTAAATCCTCTATTAATTAATGAAATTCAAAATCGCATCCATTCGACTTGTACTTGAAACGTAGCAGGAAATTGGACAGTTGCATCTGAACGTTCAACCGGTGCGTTACCGTGGATAAGTTAGTTCGTAGTTATGTTCCGATTTATGCAACTCTGTAATAAACTTTTCAGCGAGGAAGTTCGTATTCGCATAGCTCGCATTGTAACACGGCTTTATTTCATCAGTTCGTGGGAGAGGGGGGAGAGGCAGACAATGCGATTGCGATACCTCGGTCACGATACAGTCTCGATTTTGCAAGCTTTGTTCGTCACCGACAATAGCAAGCGTTTCTATGGTTTCGTTAACCTAACCAGGTCGAAGCGGATCCACCGTTTACTCTCTTGATCCTACGTCGCTTATTCTTGTTTAAATAACATTTCTTTACGCACGAATGAAAGGGGGCGAAGCCTTTCCCAGTCAACCACGTTGGATTCTCGTAAGAGCAGACACGTTGGAACAACGGTAAAAAGACATCGGGGATAGGGAGTCGCTTTAATCCTGCGAGTCAGCGACGATTAGCATTCACAGAGGGAGCTTGCCCTTTGTTGTAGCTACCGTCAGCTTCAGAATCACGGAGTCGTACAAATCAGGTAACTGGTAAAGTTCGATGAGATACGAACAGAGAGACGCGAACTGGGTTAGGAAATAGACGATGGTTTAAATACGTAGAAAACAGAGCGTGTCGAAAAGAAGGTCGTCGCACGATTTCAAGGCACGGAGATATTCGTCGATGTAAATAAGACGCTCTCGACGAACTTTAGTACGAGACGGTCCTCGGACGAGTTCGGTCGATCGCGTGGTTTCGTAGTAACATTGGTTTACTGTTTTCATGTTTGCGAGGGTGTTGTGTGTTGCGTGTTGTGACGCCGATAGAACAATGGCGAAGGTGTCTTCGTGGCTACGCGGGGGAACCGAAGGACCGAGAGACGCAGTATGGTAAGTGAAATATATTTTACATATTTACGTCGTGCGTTATTATTATCTAGAATATTATTTGAACGTGTACGGCACGCTGTACGGTACGGGCTCTCGAAGTTGGATGATAACTTTTTCACACGGTATAGAATCTATTCTATAGACTGTTCAATACGAAAATAGAAACAAGAGTAGGCGAAACAAAATACGGCGAAAGAGGTGAGAGATAGAAACAGTGAGTCGGGGAGGATTGTGTGTGCGAGGTACAGCGTAGACCGTCAGGTGCATATAAATCAGCATAAATTGCACCGCAGGATTCCGTAGTCTGCTCGCGTCGTCCGAGCACGGTAGGTTCGTGTTTAGGTGTGTATACGGCGTGTGTATACGCGGTTCGCACGAACTGGCGTGATGCGTCTTGTGCGAGTTGAGAGAGAAATGCTTGGCCACTAGCGCGACGCTTTGCGTGGAATTCATTTTGTTGGGATATTTTTTTCTTTTTTTTTATTTCTTTAATTTCTTTTCTTTTGCGGACGATAGTGGTAAAGGGGTCGAAAACGAAATTGTTGCTTACGAACCGGCGGACGAACTGCCGCCGGACGTAGACGCGATACAATTGTCCCGTACTTTTGATTTTTTTTGCTCTTTTTTCCACTTTATCCTGTTCCAGCTTCTTTTTTCGTTTTCCTTTTTTTTTCTTTTTCCTTTTTTTTTCTTTTTCCTTTTTTTTTCTTTTTCCTTTTTTTTTCTTTTTCCTTTTTTTTTCTTTTTCCTTTTTTTTTCTTTTTCCTTTTTTTTTCTTTTTCCTTTTTTTTTCTTTTTCCTTTTTTTTTCTTTTTCCTTTTTTTTTCTTTTTCCTTTTTTTTTCTTTTTCCTTTTTTTTTCTTTTTCCTTTTTTTTTCTTTTTCCTTTTTTTTTCTTTTTCCTTTTTTTTTCTTTTTCCTTTTTTTTTCTTTTTCCTTTTTTTTTCTTTTTCCTTTTTTTTTCTTTTTCCTTTTTTTTTCTTTTTCCTTTTTTTTTCTTTTTCCTTTTTTTTTCTTTTTCCTTTTTTTTTCTTTTTCCTTTTTTTTTCTTTTTTTTTTTGGAAAAAAGAATTTACTTTGAGCCGCGTTTGCATTTTACCCTGTTCCGTTCCGTAACGCCACTCTCGTGCGGATAGAATTTATTTAAATCCTCTGGATCCCGCAGAAACGAGATTTTCCACGGTCTTGTTGCACCACTGATTTCGTGGCCCGATAAGTTTCTGAGAATATTACAGCGAGCTTCTTTCCGTTTAAGGGAGAATTCATTTTGGTTTAGACGTAAAAGGCGCTTCGTTTAAGTTACTTCGAGACTCGTGGATGAATCAGATATCGTGGACTACCTTGTTTAGCGTCATAGGTTTCCAGATTCCACCTTAACTCGATAAAGAACGTCCGCTGTCTTCTATATCTTCTTCTTAGTAATAAAATCTCGATGCAAATTTTTCGTACTTCTAATTTTATTATTCCCAAGTTTTTGCCTTCGGTACAACGGCGTCTACAACTGTAGACGTTAGAAACATCGTTTCAGAGGCCTTTGATATTTTATCCATTATCGAGCTTTCGTGAAATTTCTCGGTTTCGAGCGAGGTACGAGTTTGTAGAATTCAACAACGCGATATTTCGTCGAACTTCGAATTTATAGAACTCTAAGTCAACTTGCCAGAGATGGTTGAAATAATTCCACGAGTTAGGTAATAGGTATTAATTATCCCCCACTCTGTTTCGAGAAATCGTAGTTTATTGCCGTTTATCCGCGTGTAAACCGGAAACCCGCAGAATATTATTTGCACCTGATATTTCGCTTTGACCAATATTAGGCACGGTGTTAGTGGTACACATATTAATTCGAGGTAATGCACGTATTTGTTTACAATTAACGCGAAACAACAGAATGGTGTTGGGGAAATTATATCTGGCGAAGAGATATTAAAATTCGGTGGAATTAGGGCTTTCGTACCCATCGACAAGAACAATTCGATTTCCTCTTTTAACCCATTGCCCTCGAGAGACGATCCTCAGTCGCGCATGCATTTCTAAAATATTACACGAAGCAAAATTACAAAGCACAAAATTCAGTGTTAATTTTTTGCACTCGAACACTTTGTTTACCAATGGTACCAGCTACTCGAAGCAAATTTGGTGGAAAAAACTGAAAAATTCTTTGCGTTGGAATAATGGATCCGTAGCGGAGCCCTCGAGTGCAAAAGGTTAAGAAATTTTTCATTTCTTCCGTGGCTCTAACAATTTTATTAACGAGCGTCATTTTACACCTGCCATATTTTAAGACATTCTAAAATAGAGAAGATAACTTAAAGAATCGTTTCTTTCGATCCAACCACCCTTCGTTTCATCGCAAATGGACAACGCGAAACGTACAACGATAAATTGGGATGTTTCGTCGAACGTTTATCACCTTGGAAATAGAAAAATATCTGAACGTCGATTACACGCGGCACGTACGGCCGACGCGAGTTTCAGTGAATTTGCGTCTGGTATACTCGAAGGAGACGAATTTGATGGAAATTGCAAGGGCGAGGTGGGACATACCGGTAGTGCGGCGGGAAATTTACGAGGCGCAGCCACGATCCAGAAACGGCCTCGTAATTCTTGGGATCTGTTTCGAGGATGCCGGCACGTCCGTCCTCGAATCGTCGAGGATGTATAAAAACGACACGGGATTTTTATACGATTCGCGATTAAAGGTTGCGAATTAATTATTCTTTTTAGACTCGGCGATCGTAAGATTAATTTTTATTTCGTTTATTAAAAAATATTTTAATAAATGTACCTTAATACTAGACCTACCGACGAATTAAAGCGTATTTATTTCTATGGAAGAAATTTAAATGAAAAGGTACATAAAAAAAATACGTAGTACAAGGGAGACAAAGCTTTATCTATATCCTTAACATAAAATCATGTAAAATTTCCTCAAAGACACCGTAATTGATTTATAAACTTTTGTA
Source organism: Ctenoplectra terminalis (assembly GCA_019453375.1). Taxonomy (NCBI): domain Eukaryota; kingdom Metazoa; phylum Arthropoda; class Insecta; order Hymenoptera; family Apidae; genus Ctenoplectra; species Ctenoplectra terminalis. The sequence goes on along the minus strand of SMSQ01019760.1, from coordinate 5,512 downwards.
AAGAGTTACGAACGAGACGTTTTGATTACTTTGATAGTTCACGCGTTAAATATTTAACGACATCGTTTTAACATTGTTTGCATCGTATCGTACATAAAGGTTCAAATGGTGTATCGAATTCGGTTGCAGGGAGTATGCGATAAAAGCGGTCGCTCGGGGGTTAATTATTCGCAGTATTTAGTTTCGAGGGTGATTTCGTCAATATAATTGCAATATGGTTATAAATATTCATATTCGTTTAATATTCATGAACACCCGGTATGGAACGGAAGCACTGGATTAAAAGAATTCCTTTCTGATACGATATCAAAATTCGTCACGCTCTAAGGTAATCTCTTACACGCTTTACTTCCTCGAAATAATTAATCCAAAACGTACGCCGATAACAAAAATATAAATATCAACAAAGCCGTATATTAACGCGTACACTTTCATCGTTGTCGAAGCTACATCGAGGGGGACTGACAGCCAAGCGAGGCGTACGTACGCAAGATGGGCCCTAATTTCCATTAATCTTGTCCAAGACAAGATGGATAATCGATAATATCGTTGCAGTATCGACTTCTAATCACAGGATCGCGAAGCGTGACTTCGACTACGTATCGTGTCGACAAGAACAAAGGTGCTCATAATGTATGCGAGCCACCGGAGGGAATCCACCGCGATGTGGATTGCGATCCACGTCCGATCTTTCTATCGCTGTCGACGCGACCTCTCTGGAGTCCTTAGCGTTTTAACAACATTTTCTGAAAATAATTTAAAACCTTCACGTATCGGTTTGACCCACGACGACTTTCAATCGGCACAGTAGATCAGGAACGACAATGGTCAGACACTCGGCGCGCAAATCAGTGGGACTCCTGCGGCGAGTAAACAACTGCAGAGACAGGAAACAATCGTGAGCGAGTGAGAAAGGGTGTAGGAAGCTAGCCAAATAGCATGGGAAAGAATGTCATTAGTGGGAAACGCAGCGGTAGGAATTACGAATTCCGTGTGTAATCATGGAGAGCAGCTGCAGTGATTGTCGTTTTTAACTGCATCTTTCTCATCCCGTTAAATTGATACCGGGTAAACGAAAAAAAAGAAAATCTACAAGATTTAGATGAGCGTAGAAGCAACGCGGAGTAAGTAACGCGTAGGATTGAGGAACGGAAAGATTGCAGCGAGATAATGGCATGTAACGACGGAGAATGGAGATTCGAGTGGCGCCTCGCTGTCCATTAAAATTAAAGCCCCATTACGCGAACGCACCGGGCAATCCGTTCGGGGAGTGCGAGACGTTTCAGTGTTACACGATTTGAGCGATCAAAGGGAACGATACAACGGAGAGGATAAAGACAGCCTTGGTACAGAGGATGCCCACGTTTCGGACATAAATCCGATTGCTAGCGTCTTCCGCGTGGAAAAATAAATAAGTTAGTCCTTATTCCGGTAGCTCGAATTCGTCCGACCTCGTCCGCTGGATAACCGACTCCTAGCTTCTCGTTAACCTCCCCCGGGAAATTTTGGTCATCGATAATTCTTTTCGAACAAGTTACTTTAATTCTGTTTTCAACCTCTACAACCGAACCAGCGTATCGATCGAACGGTTCCGGTGTAAACGAGATTTTCACGTGAAACGTTGAGAGTACGAAGACATCAATTTTCAATCTCTTCGAGCTAATTCGTTTCAATACGTCCAAGCTTTAATCGTTGTTTGCGAGTCGTCAACGACAACTGTAAGCAGCCAAGTCGATTCTAAGTGCTTGTTCTCTCTTGGCTGGATATTTTGAAATTGGGGCAAACTCTTTGTTAAAAACCAGCTGTTTCCTCGAAAAATAGTGCTCGCAAGAATTTTTACGAGGAAGACGGCACATTGGCGGAACAAAAACATTGTTTTCCAAGCAACGATAATAGCTGTGATCATAGGAATGAGAAGTTCGTTTGTGACAAAGAATCGATGTCAAAAATATTCCGGGAATCGTGGATACGTTTTAATTAAAGGCTTGCTCAATCCCGAACAACGTGTTTCAATTAAGCGGAAAATGGCCTCGAGGAGGCACTCGTGATCAATGGTACGAGAAACAAATGAATACCGGTGATTCGATCTCCTTGAATTCATTCGTTGATATTTCAGTATTTGTAGTCCCATGGTTGCTAATCGAGTTTGCATTAGCGTTACGTAATTGCGAACGGTGGAAGGTTATCGCACGACTGGAAAAAATCCGGTGATTTATGTTCTAATAGCGAACCCGGTGCTTCGGGCCGTGGGCTGGGGTGTTTTATTAAAATTGCCTCGTTTTTTCTTCTTTTTATTTCCTTCTTTTTTTCACCGTTGCTATTTTTTGCTGTTTTTTTGTTTTGTTTTGTTGTTTGTTTCACTTTATTGATATTTGGAAACATTTCACGCGCTGCTCGTACAAATTGGGATTGAAAGATTCATTACTATCTGCGTAATTATTTGTTTCGGGAATTCGTATTTTGCCAGTATTGACGTCCATTCGGATGTAATAGCAATATATAATCAGCTAACGAATATGCGTAAACGTGTTACGTAGTACGTAGGACCATGTTCGTAAATTTTATTTTGCTTATCAATCGATAGTCACCGTTAACAATCAACGACCTTCCGGAAATCCTTCAACTCCATAAAGGGACGATACCGTTGCGACACTCGTGGATAAACCTTCGGATCGAGTTGAACTTACTTTGTTAGCGTTCGATCAAGGATAACGATGTACACGAGTCCTCACAGTCGAGCGGTGTCGAGACGATTGACCGGAACTGAAGTCATGGAAAAGTGTTTACAGAGAGAGCATCGCGAGAACCACGGACGGAAACGGACGCATCGTGGTTCTTGACTTTTGGTTCCGCGGTATTATCGCATTCGCCGATGTATTGCAAATAACGTAAATAAATTTTTTTTCGGTTCGTGTTCACTTTAATAAAAGAAAGCACGAGTACAGCCGAAAGAGGGAGATCGAGATTTGAACGCAAATCCATCGATTATCGTAGCGAGCATGACAAAGGTTCGCGAAGAAATGCATCGTGCAGATCACGATATTAACTGTCAAAGTTGTCAAAAGTGGACGGAACTTGGTTTGCTTCGCGGCCATTGTTTCCAGCGCGCCATCCCCGTTAACAGAACTTCTGTGTCGTGGTACCGACTTTAGGTTATAGACTCGTAGAGATTGAAATTCTCCACTGTTCCAATGTTCTTTCCCGATCCGGGTATCTTCTTCCAACGGCGATTGCGAGAAACTTTTCGCGGCCAGATTCGAACGAATTCTACGATGTCGGGATCAAAGATTGGATTCTTTACCGGTGCTATCTACGAATGGTGGATTTTGAAAGTTTCGATGGTTCTTTAGAACGTTATAGCAAGTCAGACGTCTGATTCATTTTTCGATCAATTTTTTAAAGTTTTGAAATCTGGAATGATAGCAAAGTTTAACGGTTAAATTACTAAAGCGATCAAATGGCCGGTTCATAATTTCTAAAGGAAATTTTTTACTATTTTTCGTGATTTTTCGTGATTTTCCGTAAAATATATATATATATATATATATATATTTTTTTTTAAATATCTATTAGGGCAAATACTTTTTCATTCGCTATCCGCAATCCGAAAATATTTTCGCGGCGAAGATGTTGAAGAAGAATAACCAAGACGATTTCATCGTTCTCGCCAGTTAATGTACCTGAGTGTAATTAACCGTAGAACGGAGCAACGAGGGTTTTAGGCAACCGGTCTGGTAGGTAGGAGCTTCGTCTACGATGCTTCCTAAAAATTCTGGAGACGCGCCAAACGAAAGGAGCAAAAGGGGAGGAAAGGGTGGAAACACAGTTTTGCGGCTCGCTCGCAGTCCGTACTGCTAATGGAAACGTTCTACCTTCCAGCGGGAAATCTTGTGGATTATCCGACGCATTTTAATATTCTAGGATGTACGCTAATTTTAATAGAAAACGCTGCCGGCCGAAGGCAAGCCGTGGGCTCGATTAAAACTGGTTGCCACTGACTAATACTTTTTTCTGTATCCATGCTATAAATTTTGTATCCTATTATCCTCGATTTTTAACTTCTCTCCTTTCTTTTCTTATTTTTTAATTTATCCTTTATCGCATAAAACTGTCACTGTTCGGGGCGAAGAAATTTGGCGTGGTCTGTTACACGATCGTGTCATTGAGTTTCGTTGCTCGTAGCAATTAACGTAATTAATCGACGTGTTTCGACTGCGTTTTACGGTCCCGTGTCTTTCACCCACGAGATATAATTACTCTAATAAACTCTTAACGGAGTAGGTTCGGTTAGTAAATTCGCCAATATAACCAGCGCGAGTCAAAATTCCCGGCCATCTTGGAATTACCGTGTTTCCGTGGAGCTTCCTGAAGCTGAGGAATTTTAGTTTATTACCTAACGTCATTCAGGGTTTGGGTAGAATTAATCAAAGAAAGCATCCGTCTACGGAATTCCTGTAAAGAAAGCGCCACTTACAATTAGACTCGGTACGGTCAACGACTTTTACTTTGACGAATTAATTGGAGAAAATTGTCGGTAATCGAGAGATCGTTCCTTGTTTTTCTTTCGCCTTGTTGACGCCTCCCGCTGTTCGACCTGCTTCAAGGAGTAATTGAGATCACAACCAACAGCGCTGCATCTCGTAAATTTTCCATCGGTTGCTTGACAACTTGTAAAATTGTCGCCGATTAATCGAATTATATCGCTACGTTCTTGAGCGTTCGAGTGAGTACAAAGTTGGAACTTTTTTCCATTCTCTGAGATCTTATCGAGCAATTTCCAAGGAAAGAAGTCTCGGACAAATATCGTCAAGGAGTTGGTGCTAAATTTGAAAAGTAAAATAAATAAAAGTTAAATAAAAAAAGAAATCCGAGCGAACATTTTTACTCTGCTCAAACACGGGACGTTTGATCCAAGGGAGCACGGAAAGGGTCGGGAAAACTTTTCACCTTCCCTGCGAGGCGAGTCCTATCGCTTCCAAGCGGGGTATCTCAAGTTGGAAGCGTTCGAAAGTAAAAACCATAGTCTCTGACTCGTTCCCCTCTCGGAGTAAGAGTTTTGTTTCGCGTAACAGAACGGGGAACGCGAAAAGCGCTTAATGGAAGTTCCGGATACGATCCATTACAGATATTCAGCAAGCTCGAACGGCAAACCGAAGAGGGGGAAGAAAGAGAAAGCTCGGAGAGAAAGACGAGCGGCTGGAACTGGGTTAGGATCGCGAGCCAATGAGACGATAAATTTCGAGACAACGTTACTCGTCTCGAAGGAATCGATGGTTTCGCGATGGTGGTCAGATCGTCAAAGGGGAAAAACGTGAAATCGAAGAGGTTGGAAGAGGAGGAAATCGCAAGATTCGTGGGACTCTCGATCGTCGAAACTTGGGGAAGCTTTAAAAAGTTGAGGCTGTCCCAGGAGAAATTTCGATCGAGAGGCGACCGTAGCTCATCCGCGAAATTTTCCTCGCGAGAAGGAAGTCGGTAAACAGATAAATCAGTGACTCTCGTGGCGCCTTGG
>SMSQ01019759.1:91514-103569 GCA_019453375.1 Ctenoplectra terminalis | reverse complement strand
AAGTATAGTATTTTAATGGCGCGAATCTACGTCCCCTGGTCTCTGGAATGAAAGGAACATGGCTGCAAATGGACGTTAACGGTACGCGACCGAGTTAACACGGATAATAACGCGTTACCCGCGACATTTGTACGGTGATACATGATACTACCGGAAGACAAATGCCGAAAGATACCGTCTACTTTTCATATAATCTCTTTTGCGATGCACTTTCATTCCTTGACGCTCAGCCGTACGATTTTAACGAATCCATAGGCTCTGACAAGCAGCGCGCATGTGTTGTCACAAGCCTTCTGTTCTTTTCTTTTCTTCTCTTTTTTTTTTTTTTTTTAACTTTTCAGATCGAAGGGTAGATTTTTAGAGAAAGATTGGACATATTTCAAGTACTTGTATTTTCCCAAGTAGGATTTTAATCCAGCTATCAGGTATCGAACGCAACAGACTCGTGGTTAAGCGGAGCAACAGGTGCGCCGTTGCTCGGACCAGAATCGATCGAAACCACTGTGCTCGCAAACTGGTCTACCGCCGAAATTAGTGTAACGCACTACCGTCACGGTTGTTACTGTAATTCTATTTTACCTATGTGCCCGTCGAACGGTCGTAGAAGCAGGTACCGAAACCCAACTCCCACGCGTTCACGTAACGATCACGAGACATCGAAGCAAGTATTCCCGGAACAAATCCAGTAGAAGACGACACACTGTGCTAAATCAAATTGGCTCCGATCATCACTGGGAGCGCGCGCACTTGTGTTAGTTCTTCGTTCTTCGCAGAGCACAATTCCAGCAACGAACGAGTCGTGCGACAGGTATGCACACGCACTGATTTCGAACCTAAAGCAGCTTCTAATCGTTCCACGCACTCACACACGGTTGGATAGCTTGCGTAACCGCGATGTCGCGATGTCGCGACGTCGAAACGATGTTGACTAGCAATCTGAAGCGAACGTCGCAAGATCGAGGCAAGCCTCGAACCACGAACGAGAAAGAAGACGAACGACGGTCGACCGTTAGTCGATAGGTGCCAAGAAGAGGCAATGGTCGCGGTCAAAAGGCGAAAACGAATTGGTGCGGTGCTCGCCGACCCTACACTGGCGCATATTGTCGAAGCACGTGCACGCGCGGCGTGTTCGACTTGCCAGCAAGAGGCGAGGCGCGTTGCAAGCGAGCTAGCTCGCCCGCTCGCCAATGACTCACGACTTCTGGTGCGCGAGGACGCACACGCGGAGCGGCATCGGTGTGTCGGGAGCCTGCGTGACTCGAGTTTCGAGCAATTGCTGCCCGATCGGACCAGCCAGCTAGAGCTACCGGTTCTACTCGCAACGAGATGCTTCTCCGATTTTTCGATTTTACTAAAGTTACACGCGTAATCTAGTAGCTGGTGCTTCTGCAATTAGAAGAGAGAAATAACGTCGATAAAGATAGAATCGCTCGGCTAAGTTGTTAAATCGATTTTCGAGAAATGTGCGAGCAGGTTGACAGGTTTTTGTCTGTTTCTGAAGACAATCGCGGCTGGAGTTCAAAATAAGCCGAGTCAAGAATTTTCAGCAGGCTCGCAGGTTTGACGTGAATGGAAAACGAAAATAGAGGTAGCGTGCAACGTGTACGCGCATGCCAATTTATCCTCGGCACGTGTACAAAGAATGGAGTAGATGAAAAGAAGAAACCAACGATCGACGAGGAAACCTTGATCTTTAAGGACACCCCCAACTCGCGGTAACAAATTAATACGATCCATCAACGCACAGCTAGAATCTATGCTAATCTGTTCGTTCTAGAGCTCGAGGGCTTTGCTACACCCACGCTTAGAGACTAGTCTAGATCGTATCCAGCGAACCACGCTAATCGCAAGCCTGGATTGCGCTGGTTCTAGGGTATGCAAGGTCTGGTCTAGGTCTAACCGGGTATATCGTTAAGCAACGTTATCTTAGCTTTGGTATAACGCTATAATACTATATCGGCGGTGGTGTTTTGAAAATAGTCAATCCACAAGTAGAGCCACGTGCTGCTACCGTGGTATGGATCGTTTGGAGCGCGATACGCTCGTAAAATTCGCGCGAGTCAGCGTAATTTAACGAACAAGCTGCATCGCTTATCGTCTCTGAAATGCAGCCGCGAATTAAGCTCGCGACGAATAGTGGATTCCCCTAATTGAGAAAGCTTTCCGCTCGCTTGCCACCGCTGTTTGGCAACTGATAAACCTATAAATACTAGCACGTGCTTCGCGTTTAGCGGAAGAGAGAGCAAGAGAGACGGCTGTCTTCGACAAACAGCGGTGTACTAGATTACTCGGTTGCTCACAGGCTGGTATATAAATTATCGGAATTGCCATTTCGGTGTTCTAATTTTGAGGGATAAAAAGCAGAACGGTGCACGCGATCCTGAGTTGTCGGTACACCGATCGATGCCGCTACTCGATGGTTTAATATCGTGGAAGATACTATAAATCAGTAAAAACATGTTTCGCATAAAATCAACGTGGTGCGTTTCCTTATAAATCGATAGAAACGAAACGCTGGCTTGCCACGCAAGCGACGAGTGTACGATTTAGTTTTGCCAACGACAGTCGAAAATATGCGCATCGAGTGACTCGTCGACGCGTACCCTTTCGCTTTTATTGCGTAAATTATCAACGTCCATTGGCGTAGGCGCGTGTGCGCGCCTCGGTAAACGGAGGTGCGGTCAAGCGCGTAAACTTTGATGGAAATGAATTCGTAACGACTCGAATGCAACGTGTAAAATTAAAGGCACGACACGACCCGATGTCTATTATAGCTATGCCGTCTAGAACCAACTGTCGCGAGGTTCTATTAGATTTAAGTGAAAGCGGGACAACAACGAAGTCTCTGTTGTTTCGTAAGATTAGGTACGTCGATCCACAACACCGTTATCGCCGCGCCTTGAGGTCTATAAATCGATAAATCAGAGGGCATGCAACGAGTAAAATCTAGGTGGATAAAAAGCATAGCAAAGACCGAGGTTTACGAAGCTCCGTGATCGATACGTCACACTTTTGTTCTCGTACGTCTGTAGTCTGGAAAGGTGAAAGAGTCTCTCCGATAATACGATCGAAATCAGTTGCGTTATGCGGCTTTCCTGAAAATAAGACGAAGCACAGTTTTTTGCGATGTGGTACCTCATTTTCGGTTGATCAGATCTCATGAAAGTGCTTCCTGAAACTCGTTATCTCTTACCTACGGAAACTCGACCAAAATCTCGAAAGAAATGCAAATCGAATCTGTGCGATCGAAACGAAATTACGTCGTTCGAAAGTACAGAAATCTATTTCGTAACATTTTCTCCACGCGTGGAAGTCGCAGACGAGACTTATTATCGACAGTTTCGTCAACGATATCAATCGAGAGACGCTAATTAATTATCTAAATTTATCGCGAGTAAGTCAGACAAGCCGACGAACGTGTTCCTTCGCACATGTCAACAATTTATTTTTAAAACGAGCCATAGCTCACTACCGGCTCCTAACAGTGCTCCTAGCTAGCGTTCGGCCTTGTTTTTCGGAAGCTAACGAGCTTACTTTTAGGCGACAAACGGTGACAGAAGAAAAGAAGACACCTCTGAATATAACCTACCCAGGAAAGCAACGATTACTAACTATTAGTCGATCCGGTGTACAGTAGTTCTATGCGAAAATGGATGCGCATAATTTTTCCTGAAATCCTATTTGTCACGATCCCCAAAAGACTCGACGAGCATATCTGCGCGGAGGCGAATGAAATTGAATCGGAAATCTCAGATATAAATCGGCACCGCGTAGTACGCCGGTAAAGCCAGGTAGCTTCGAACCGTTTTAGACTGGTTCGAGTGGTTTCGAGTCGCTATAGGTGGTATAACTGTGAATCCATCTCACTGGCTTTAAGTGCAACCAGGCACAACGTTGTGTCCCACACCTTTCTCCTCGAGGCTGCGCGATGCTGGAAGGAGGATCGAATCCCTCCCCCATCGGCCCGGCCAATTAATTCGTTATTACCGCATTGCTGGCCCGTAAGTCACGGAGGGTTATTACTAACCGGTAATTTCACCGCTGCTCAGTTACGCTTCTGATAATGGATACGTCGCGAAGCCTTTAGGCGAATAACTCCAGCACGATTCGGTCTCGCTGATCGATCACGGATTTTTTCTCTCGTTTCGACATCCAAGATTCTTTGAACCGCATTGCATCGAACGAAACTTCGATTCGACGCGTTGGTCGTGCTCTTTTAACCGATTTCATTTTCTTTCTCACCGAAGCGACTGTCTTTTGATCGATAATCGGAGTAGCGCAAGAATTACGCGTTCCCCGTCCTTCGAGCTAATGGAACGGGATAATTATTCCGGACAAGCAATCCGATATCCCGATTAAAGGAACTCATGGATCGATAGAATGCATTAGGCGGTGTACGGCTAATTGAGGGGCAATGGGATTCATCGATCATTCGAGAGGATCGCGGACGAGCGTCAACACACGTGCGAAAACCGACGACTTTGACACCAAAGTGTGTCAACGATACGAATACGCTGCTCGACGAGAAAGATCGAGTTGCTTAAAAAATGTCATCCAAGTTTACGAAACCTCTTTTTCTTCTTATATTTACCTACGCAAGGGTGGAACGAGTTTGTGTCTTTGCTCGATAAAAAAAAGTATCATAGAGAATTACGCTCGTCGTATCGATGATAAAAAAGTTTCGACACTTACCTCCACGTATGCGGTGAAAATCCTGAACACGTATCCCCGCATTGGAGACAAGGTTGGCCCTCCTCGACGTCTGTGATCAGTACACCCTGTAATCAAACAAACAAAGATGTATCTTATCGTCAATCCTCTATTCTTCAACCTGTACGCTTCTAGGATAGAAATATAAATCTACGTTCGTAACGTTCGATAAAAATGATCATCCCCGCGATCAAATCGCGTTAATTGCAACACGATGAAAGGTCTGGATCATCTTTGCAAATGTCAGTCGCCTAAGGCATCGTACGGTGAATTCTCGATTCGGCCGCGAATCAGCGGTCTCCATCTAAGATACGTTGTTTCTTCGATCATGATGAATTAAAAAAAAAAAAAAGAAAAAAAAAAATGAGAAAACGAGCGAAGAGCATCGAGGAAAAATGCGTCATCCTTTCACGCGTTCGTGACGCGCTCGTAAGTACGTGCGAAACGGGACAAGGTCGAAGCTAAGAGGCTACCTTGTAATTGGGAAAAGTTTTTAATTGCGCGCCTCGTTACCGGCGTTTACGACGTTCGACCATGGATCGCGAGGATCCACGGCATCGATCAATCCTTCCACGAGCCAACGATCCTGTGAAATTTCGCGGTAAATCGAAGAAGTTTGCCTTTTAAGAGATTTCAACCCGGCTCTCCCACGTTCTTGGCTTTAAAGAGTCATTCCGTGACATTTGGACTCGTCGAGTCGCTTCCAAACGTGTTGTCGCGCCCGTTTGCGAAGTAAAGATAAAATGAAGCAGCGAGGATGGAAAGCTCGAAGCGCGTTGGATGCGTTCAAGAACCTTCCGGCCGTCATATATGGTCGGTCCGCCCACGTGGAACAGGTCACGGCATCGGCATCGCCAAATATCGAGTAGACGAGTAACGCGGCATGGAAAATATGTAAGCCGATGTGTCTCTAGCTGTCTATATATAGTAATCCTGAATAATGATCCCCGAGAGAACGCGCGTTGTCTAATTAACATATTTTTCGTCCTGACTCACGAGTGAAAGGACCGGGTACCCGTTTTTTCTCCAGTGCTCGCGTTAACAGCTGGAAATAACTTGGAAACGCGAATGATTTATGGTGTCGTTCTTAAACTTTGCCAGACATTTTATTATAATTTCAACTGGAATCGCTAAAACTATTTTCCTCCATGTTCAGGACTTCGATGTTGAATGACGCGCGAAAAAGCAAATGATTGGATCGTTTTTCGGCGTGGCGAGGAAACGATTCGAGGAACGCACTTTGTCGATGTCTGTACGTCGTCGTTATTTCGTCCGCTCGTAGCGCGTGTCGTTGACTTCCCATCCGTTTATAGCGCGGTTAACAGCTTTGTTCGCGAGTTCTCCTCGATCGTTGCGATTATATCGACTTCCATCGTTAACGAAGATGATCGACGATCGTTGATTATCCCGTGGACAAAGGCGTTTTTACGTTGCAACGGTTGCGAACACGGCTCGAGGAAAGATGTGATCGGTACGGCTACATACGTGTCCTACACGCCGCGCGACCATTCCATTTGTGGGCGGTTCGCTGACATTTCCATGACGTGTTAGCCAATAGATGGTGGAATTACGTAAGGATATTGAAAACTTGCGTTAAACTGAGTAGATGACAGACCGTTAACCTTCCGACCGGTTAAAAAAGAAAAAAAGAAAAAAGAACCGAAGCAGTGTAATTTTTACTCGGACCAATTTCCCTCGATGACCGTTCCGACCAACGACCAACCAACTTTGACTCGCAAGGGAAACGACGTTCGCTCGAGAAAGTTCGCATTTTATTCCGTGGCGACCGTTGTCAGTGTGCGAGGACAGACTAAATAGCCAAGTAACGAGTGTATTAATTAAAGGATTAGTAAGCGCCGACAGTTCGATCATCGGACAGTTCGCTTTCTCCCTGATCGATCTAGCTGCCAACCGAGATCTTTGAGGCTTCGAACAGGTTATTGCTTCGGTATAGAATTAGCGTTACAAATGGCAATAAGACGTTACGTAAAAATGTTACTAGCACGAGAAACGAGTCGTATTGGGGTTGGATTGGAATCAAAAATTTCACTGGTCAACTAAAAATTTAATTAAAACTTTCTACATTTACTCGCTCGTATATGCGCCTGATAATTCTATACAGATAAAGCGGTAGTTACTCTCATAATTGCTTTCACTTATTTCATACATGTTCATTATATCCGTTCGACGTTCAACGAGCTCTCGTATAGTTGTATAGGTATTAGGTATAATAAAGACGCGAATACAACTAGGTAGAAAATATCGTGGATAGCGCACTAGGGAATTTTAATTTGTTCCACGCTAACACAATGGATGTCGATGGTTCTATTTGAAATAGCTCGCGATACGCCAGAACGATTTCTGCCGATGTCTCTGGCGTATCACAGAGATATTTCACACAGAATCGGCGCCACGCGATTGTGTTATGTACTGCCGTGTAGTTATCGGCGCGAACGAAATCGCGATACAAAAGCGTTGCAGAAGCAAACCGCAACTAACGACCGATCGGTGGCGAGTAAATAGCCATGAAACGCGGCGAGAAAACGTTCACACCTTCCAACGATCCACCAACACATTCGGCACGTACTTATTCCGTCCAGCGGCGTGTCGCCAAGCGAGAATCATAAAAACAAAATTCCTCGTTCGAGCCGGCCAATTACGAGCATGCAGCACTTCGATTTGCTTCGGCTCTCGAAACCGTTAGGAGAATCACGCTTTCATCTTCTCCATCGATTTATGAATATCGCTTCCCGCTTCTGAACCATAAAGGATCGATCGAATGCAATTGACTCATGAAAATGCCATACCCCTTCGCGATAATTCCAGACTCTTCTCGAAGGTGTAGGAACGCCTCTTCCTGGTACGAATCCTTCTTCGCGCGATCCTCTCCGTCGACGATCGTTCCCCTCGTCCTCGTCGCTGTCCTCTTCGTCCTCCGCCTCGCAACGCCTTCGTCTTCCCGCGTACGTATCCTGTACAGGACGACGACGACGTCTTCTCTCGACAGTCGTTTCCGGACTCGATCGAATCCTGATGATAGTCGCTCCGTTTCTCTCGCGAGTCGATGCGTATCTGCTATCTAGATCACGAGGGTGATCCTCGCTGCCAAAATTGTACGATTTCGATTTAGCACAGCTGCGTTTCGGATCTTCGATCTCATCGCCGAATCCTTCGTTCGAGTACATTTTGTCTCCGAATTGCTGAATTTCCATCTCTGGAGAGGGATCTCGCTCGATCTCCGAACGTCCCTCCGGATTCGTGCGATATCTGCTGTTTTCTCGGAGATACTTGGTGGCGAAAATCCGGTTGCTATCGTGCCAGGACTTCGAATTGAATTCCTCACGGTCCTTGGGATCTTCTCGACACTCCGGTTCGTCTCGTTTCGGCGGTGTCAATGGTCTGGAATGTCTGTCCGACCTTTTATTATCCATGGCCTCGTAATTCTTGTTTCTGAGAGAAGTTCGCCTCTTCGACGAAGAGTCTCGCTCCTTAAACGAGCTTCTTCTTTCCAAAACGTAATTTTGATCGTTCGTAGGACTGGCTGGAGTCTCGTTGTCCTCGTTTTGGAAGGAGACGCTGCCAAATTCGACGTATCGTCCGTTAGGAGAATGCCTTTTCCTCGGTTCGACGAAGCTTTGGAAAGACACCTTGTTTGGTTCGTTCTCCTGAGCATTATAGGCCGGCTTTGGATTCGTATCGTCGATGCGATCTTTGTAAGAAATCTCGCCAAACTCTACGGTCTTCTCCTTCAACGAATTCTTACGTCCTAAGTTTCCGTAGTGATCTTTGAACGTGATTCTGCCGAGGTCCGATTCTTGATCCTTGTACGAATGAATTCTGGTCGAATCAGCGTCCTGTTCCTTGAACATGATTCTGCTGACTCCATCGGTATGCCCTTTCAGCGAACGCTTCTTTTCCTCCTCGTCGTCGCGATTCTTCGACGAAATTCTCCCGTAATCCGAGCTTTGCTCCTTGAAGGAATTCTTTCTTCCCGTATCGTAGCCTTGCTCCTTGAACGAACTCTTCCTCGAAACGTGTTCTGGATCTCTTCCGAAGTATTTCTTCTCGATGTCCTGGTTCTTGAACGAATTTTTTTTGTACGGATCGTTTGCTTGATCCTTAAAGGACGTTTTTCTGTTCAAGTTCGACTCTCTGTCTCGAGAGTGGTTTTTTTTCGAATCGCCTGACTTGAACGAACTTTTTCTCGTCACTTGTCGATCGTGATCCTTGGAGGAGTCTTTCCTTCCCAAATCAACATCCGAATCTTTCAACGAGACTCGTCTAGACTCTGGATCTCTTCTGGGCTCTAAAAGAGCTCTTTCGTATCTCTGTATTCGAACGTCGAAATCTTCTGGGTTCCCCTCGTAAACGTAGTTTCTCCTCTTAGGACTTTCCTTCCTTCGAGGAACATCGTCCTCCGCTTCGCTAGGCCGTCTGTAATTTTTGTCCCGCCCATAAGCCTCGTTCTTCTTCTCTGAAAACACGTCGTTAAGTTTCTCCGCTCTTCGATCCATGGATCGACCCCTACGACTCTCTTCCTGTTCGAATTTCTCAGGTTCTCGCAGTTTAAGCCTACCAGATCTTCGCTCATCTTCTCGGTCATCTTTCTGGATCCTTCCTCCATCGCGATCGTTAACATCGGTGACACGATTTATTCGAGCTTCACCTCGATCTCCACTCTTCGACATGTACTCTTCCCTGTCGGGACTGAGCGAGTCGCACTCCTTTCTAGATTTCAACTTGTCTTCCTCTCGAATCTTGAACCTTTCGATCATCGCTCTGATCCTTCGATCCGGCGATCTTCCCTCAACGGCCAAGTTTTCGATCTCCTTCAAAAGTTGATCCCTCTCGTCGTCGATCCTCTGAACTTCGTCCTTACTCTCGTTCTTCGATCGATCCAACTTTGACGGAGATTTCGAGCGTTCCGAGTTTCTCCAACTTTCCTTCTTCCTCGATCTCTGCGATTCAGTTTGATCTCGATCGATGGATCCCGCTCTCTCGCGATCGACTCGCAACAGCGCCTCCTCGTGATCCTCGTAACGATCTTGCGTTGCAGATTCATTCTTCGAACGTCCGTTCGTTAATCGAGAGTCTTGGAAATGGTCTGCCTGCTTCCTCGATCTGAAACTTTCGTCCTGGACGACGTCCTTGATGTCCCAGGTGCCAAAGTGGTCCTTGCTCTTTTTGTACAACAAGTCCGCGTTTTCGTTCGTACGATCCACGTAGTCGTGACCATTCTTGCTCGCCTCCTCGTTCCGTTGCCTCGTCATGCCAAAGTGGTAACGATTCGAACCGTTCTTGTTCAACTTTAACGAATAGTCCTCTTGCTCGTCGTAGAAACGATCCTTAGAGTACGAGGTTACCTTCGAGCCTTCTTTGATCGACGATGAACCACGAGGACGTGACATTTTCGCAGCACCGTGTCAAACGTATCCACTATGATCGATCAGTTCGCGTCACGTTGAAAAAACTTTTCAAGATTCCTTTACGGTTCTCCTCAATTCCAGTTAACGTCACGTATTCCCGTCCGATGACGATAATCGTAATTCTTTCGATTCGTATCACGATCCGTATCGTGAGCAGAAATCACGGCTCGATCACATATCAACGGCGCAGTCTGGACAGCGAGATCGATCAGTCGCGACTACCATCGACTCGGCAACGAGTGACATTAGCAGCCGGTCGAGAAACTCGATGCGTTACTTTCGACCGTTCCAGCACGAAAATGACGAAAAGTATGATCGGAGTATCCACGGAGTTGGTGTCTCGTCGATTCGACGATAACGCCGTATCGCGAATCGTCGAATCAGAATCGTGGCCGAGAAAGGACAACTTTTCTCCCAGCTTCGGCCACCTCCTAACTGCGGCAAGAGTATCTTTGGATCCCTTTCGGTGGCTCCTTTTCGCGAGACGAAGCCGGCTTCGGCCGAACGAACGGAGCAGACGACCATGAAAGTCGTCTGTGGACTTTCACGAACGCGAGCACTTTGCCGGTCGAAGTCACCACGAGAGTGTGCACCGGAGGAGAGCGTGTTCCTCCTCTGCCCCCTCTTTCGCGTCCTGTCCACCACCTTCTCCTCTTCCTCTTACACCGTCTCCTCGTTGCCTCGCTCTCCACCTTCCACTTCCCCACTTGCTTCCCTTTTGCATCCTCTCTTTTGTACCGCCACCTCCTTCGCCGTCCTCCGTCCTTCGTTCTCCGTTCTGTGGTCCTCACCGAGGTGATGCGGACCACTCGATTCTCCCGTTAATCCGACTCTTCTCTGCATCCTCCTCCTCGTGTGCCGCGACACGACCACGTGAGCTCGACCTCGCTCGAGTTCACCGGGATTCTGAGACTCTCGATCGCCACCCAGAACTTGCAATTCTTTTTCCTCTTTCCTTTTTTTCTTTTCTTCTTTTCTTCTTTTCTTCATTTCTTAAACATAATCTACTATAGCTACCTCTTTGCTATAGTCCTTCGTGCACAAGACAGGATTCGATCAAGGATGCATTGTCGTTTCACCGGTTTCTTTATGCACGCATTTCGATCGGAAGCAGTGAATTGCAGCGAATTACAGAGAATTACAGCGAATTACAGCGAATTACAGCGAATTACAGCGAAACGACTACGTAACTATACAATGTACGCGAGCTACGATTATCCTCTACCGAAGGGCCGAGCAGCTCGACTCTTTTCCTAATCACCGATCCTGTCTAATTACAGTCATTTCGTCGGGACGATCGACGCTTCTAATCGGATCGCTTTCGATGAGAGACCACTCGTCACGATGGTTCTCGTTGTCGTTTTTCCACTCGAGGCCTGTTTGACGAAGAAGTCTTGTAAAAAGTTGGAAAACGTCGTCGTCGTTGTCGATCGAAGCGCGGTTTCCAATAATTGTGCGTCGCGGTTAAGGGAGACTTCAACGGATACGTAATGGCTCGGTAGTCGGGAAAAGATAGGCGCCATCATTATTTGATGCATGAAGCCGTTAGAAACGAACAGACTTATTCAAAAGCGAGTGGAAAAACGAGTTATGTATACCTAGACTCGATTCATCGAGTCTTTAGAAAAATCAGGTAGATGATCGAGTAGTTGGAATAAGAGGAAAATCAAAGAGAAGAGAACAAGAATGACGAGAAAAGTAAAGGTAAAAAAATTAGTCACACTATTCCTTGGGAACGTTTGCAACGCGTTTTTGTCACTTGGTTAAACCCAGAGGAACGAACCTACCCGATGAATCACGATACAGAATTGCTAAAAAACGATAAAGAAAAATCTGTCTTTTTTTCTTCCTTGTCCGCCTGCGGCAGACCGTATCGGAACGAAATCAACGAAATCGACGAAATCGACGAAATCGACGAA
>SMSQ01019759.1:53839-84249 GCA_019453375.1 Ctenoplectra terminalis | reverse complement strand
ACGAAATCGACGAAATCGACGAAATCGACGAATCGTTCGTGCAAAGAAAGCCCTCTCGCGTCACGAAGACGTCCAGGAGAACGTTCGGTCGCACGATAAAATCGTCCGTGCGCGTCTAATAAGTTCTCGGACGCGAGAACCCGCGGGTGTGGAGCCAGGGTTTATTCCGAATCACAGGCTAACGGATGCGTTCGTTCGTTGCAACTCGTCGGCTGACTTAAGGAACTCTCGTTCCGTGCTCCCTCGAGCGAAAAATATGTCGATCCTTGGTTAATGAGACAGGATAATTCCACTTAACCGAGGCAACCGTCTCGTTACGTTCGAGACAATGCCAGGCCCGGACGCAGAGGGGTGAAATATCGCGCCGTATCCTCTACACCGATTACCGTTCCCGCGTTATAATTTACAAGAGGCCGGATTTATTGCGCGTGGGTGCTGGTTCGGTTGTAAATTGACATAGACAGATAATTTTCGACCGAGTTTCACCGAGCACGCACACGCCGGCTCCAAGAGCTTTGGAATACCTCGTTAATTCCGTACCGACTCCCCTAAGTGGGCTTTCACTGTTACGCCACGCCGCAGAAACAGTCGCCTGTGGCTCGCGTATCGCGTTCCTCTCGTTTAGAATACGATTTGGACAACGATGCGCTGATATCTTGATCGATCTCACCGAACGAATGGACGTACGCTAGGATGGATCTTAAATAAAAAAAAAGTATTTTCGACGTCTGACGATCGGGGACCAGTTGATCGAAAAGCCTCGCTTCGAAACATTTTTAAACCCTTGCCGAACGGACGAGCAGCCTTGCTTCCTGCTTCGATAAGAGACGCAACGTGCGCTACGATTTTTGCGACTCTAAAAGTGAGCTGGAAAGTTCGATCGTCTCTCTAAAACCGTGTCCGTTTTTAAGTGGTCTTCGTCCCATAAACGCGCGCAATTAAGTTCTGTTTTGTAAACTGGTAAAAATCCACGGTCGTTTACGCCACGATAGAATCATCGAGGGATCGCTTTGTGGAATAAAATGCCTCCTATTTTTTTCCGCTGCCAACAGAAATCGTGTTCGACCGATTTCGATGAATTACTTCGTTTCACCGCGACAAGCAGAGGTAAAAGTACGCGTAGCATTGAGAGGCCAGGGAAAGAGAGCAAGAGAAAGAGAGAGCGAGGGGAAAAAGGCTGATGCAAAGAGAGGTGCATTCAGCTAGTCGGTTATATAGGCTAAAGACTGTGCGCGCCATCGATTTCACGAACGATCTTTCCGTACGCATAAACGAGAAATCAAGGCCGTCGGTTTATGCATCTTCTTCGATGGTCGACGGAAACGGCTGTATACCCACGCCTCCTCTCTTGCTTCCTCCTACACGCGATCCTTTGAAAAAGTCGGTCGAAGATCGATAATTAAATATCCTTGCTTCTAAAAGACCGCACAGGAGCGTATAGTTGAATATCATCCGAGGAGCTGGCGATAATAAAATGTTGAAAAAACAACGACACGGACGCTTCTGAACGAGAAGAAGCGTAAAAAAGGAGCTCGACATCGGCCGTGGTCGATGTTAGAAATATTTTTTCAGACCAATGGAAATCTCGAGACGAGGAGTTTTCGTGGAACTCGCTGCTACAGCCCTGTGTGTGGGCCGCGACAAGGTCCTGTCACAACGCCCCCGCCATTTTGCACGGAGAGGTCTAACCGCACGGTGAACGGGGTCTTACGTGCGCGTATCGACCTTTTCGCCCGAAATGGTGAGACCGAGGGTATCCGTCGAATCGACGGTTTACTTTTCGATTATCTGTGTCACGGAGAATCTCGATTGCCCATCGCAACGCGAATAATCCAACGATCGAGAGCCTCGAGAGAGAACATCGTACAACGATCCTCCTCACCGTCCTGGCGCATTTTTTTTTTCACCGCAAATTATAGAAATTTTATAACAATTTCCTTGCGTTCCGGTTTACGTCGACGAGTCTCCGATCGAGCGATTCTCCGTTCAATGGAAAAAGAAAAGCGAGCACCGAGCGTAAAACCGTGCTCGAGCGTGCCTCTGTCCGGAGACGCATAAAAACGAGCTTAATCCGGGAATAGATGCGGCCACTCGTTTCCAACGTAACACGCGCGGTGCCCACATACTTGTCGGATTCAAGGGCGATGCATTGCGAGCACCGATGGTTTTAAGGCGTCGTTCGCACTATTCTTAGATAATTAATAAATGCGCGAATACTAGGCCGGTCTGACAGTGGATATAATGCAGTGGATAATGCGATCGATTCTGCCCTCTTGTTTATCGATGCGCGTAAATGCGAGCGATTCGAGCATTCTTTTATCCTACGTCAAACGTGGATACGTCGATCGACTAGCCCAGACCTCGTTAATCTATTCGTATGGACAAACTGTTTTCAAAATTTCTCTTATTCGCGTAACCGAAAACCTTAACACCATGTATTTGACACGTCAGAGAAGTAACCAAAGGATCCAACAACGATCGAACAAGGGGGACAGAAATACTCTAATTGGATTTAACAGGGATACCGTTAAGCATTCACCGGTACGTGTCACAATTGTTCAGCGTTGGATCGTAACACACTGGTGATTCATTTCGGACCTCTACTGTTCTCGTTTCATCGGAGAACGCTGGATCGTTGCATAGACGTTTCATCGAAACGCGAAGTTCCAGAATCTCGAGTTTCAAGATGGAACTCGATCTAAAACGCTAATCACTCTGTACATTTGTGGAAGACGAATTGCAAACTTTTTCCTCCGATCTAGGCCTTACTCTGGTACCGTAAAGCTTTGCTCGCGAGACAGTGATTGATAAATATGTCCCAGGTTGAAGGGAAGAACCTCAAGATCGCTTAGAATCTAGCTATTCAGCTGGCATACTTTTTTGCTCGCGATGCCGTTACTCGTTGACGTTGCGAAAAAACTCGACGGCGATTTAGTAGCGCGATACGCTGTTACACGTTTGTCATAATCTTGGCGAACTGGTCGCGAACAGAGTATGCCTCGAGAACACGTTTACATACAAAGGAAGGGACGAAGGAACGAAGAAATATTCAAAGTCCGTGCGCGCTTCTGAATCAATCGATCGTCCGTGCTTAATCCAAAAGCGACATCGTCCGGTGATTGTGGGACCGTTCCGATGAGCATCGACCGTATCCCAGGCCGGTGTTGCAGAGATCTGCAGCGTTCCAAACTTGAAATACGATTCGAGTTTCGATTTCAATTACGTTTCAAAACGAAAATCAACATCTATCTGTTTATAATTATTCCAACAACGTATACCGTTTCAATTAATATTTTTTAATTCTATCGGTTAGATTTTCCCAATTTATCCGATAAAAAGATTAATTTCTAATTTAACGGAGAAAAGGAAACATGATCGATGATTAATTTTCAAGCAGGCATTTTACGTCACCGTATCCACCGTTAGCCTTGCTCTTTAAAGAAGCTACTGAAAGTAAGTCCAAATGCTACGAATTATTGAAATTCGATAACGACCTCAATCCCGCATAATGTGCACTTCAATTGAAATTACGCTAACGTATGTTCATCGGTATTGGATTCAGAGGCGCAGGCAGCGCAAGGTTACTCCTTCGGAGAAGTTACGGAACAAATACAGGAAACGAGCGTCAAGCTGCGAGAGTTACCACCTATTTTCAGCCCGTTTCTGATCAACTGGTTTCTCCGTGTCGTGAATTGGTGTGAAACAGACCACAATGCTCATGTTTCACGGAATAACTTTTCATCCTTTTAAGCGAATATTCATGCGTCAACATCGAGCAACCTATCTTTTTCAAATCGCAACGCATAATAAGAAGAACTCGATAGACTTCTTTGCCGCATCGTTCCAATTGCAATCGCATCGTTGCGCTCCAGACAAAAATGACAATTACCAGAAGATAATTCTAGCCGACCCGCTCGATGGTCACTCTCTCTCTCTCTCTCTATGTCCTTGCCGTTCCAGATTCCGAAATACTCCGTCATAATTATAATTTCATAAGGAACCGGCGCAAATGAACGCTGACATTGAGCAACGGCAATATGATGTCACGCGCGCGGAAGTGGCGTCATTTAGCCACTCAATTTAAGGCATAAATAATTCGTGTCTGGTCACGACGACCTTTATTTCGTCTTTACGCTTGCGGCATTATAATCTATTTCTTCGTCTCGTTAGCGCAAAGATAGCGAAAAGTTTGTTCGTATTCGATCGAAAGAGAAAACTGACATGTTCCTAAGAACGCCTAAGTTTCGACGAAAACATCGAGTCTAAAATGCGGCGAAGCGTAACGTGGGTGAAAAGAAGCAAAAAAAGAAGAGTCCTAAAAGTCATGGAGCGAAGCCATTTTTCGACGGTGGCCGATCCCACGGTGCGAGATAAGAATTCCATTTTCGCGAGGTTGATATTTTTCAGCGCACGTCTAAGTTTTGAGCGAGCCAAAGAAAAAAAAAGCGAATGGCCAAGTGCCAACTGCAGCGTTACAGCATCCTTCTTCGATCGGTTTTTGCGCCCGTCCTTTTAATCTACATGCCTCTCGAGCCGTTGCTCTTTTCTTTTCTTTCGATCGGTCTTACTCTGTCTCTCCCTCTAGATTTCGCTCCTCCCGTTCACTATTAGGCTTTTGACTCGTACGCGGTCGTGAGCTCGCCTCGAAATATCAGCAAAGGATTAAACCGGCAATCGACACAGTTCCTTTACGTCATCCCTCCGCTCTTTGCAACGAGGGCTTTCCCTTTCTTGCGTGACTTTCAGCACGAGCAATCGGCCGTGATTCATCGAATCGTTAGCACGAGCCGTCGCGATATTTGTTAACAAAGCAACTCGAAAGTATTTCAATTAGCATTTCTTTCCTACATTATTCATAAAAGCGACGCGCACAGTCGACCTACGAGGAACGACGCGAAACCTCGCGACACGATCACGACCGACGAACCGATCGGCAAATATATATGATATACGTATGCATGTATACACGTATTGCGCGCTTCGATTTAAAATTCTCCGTATCGTGCGCTCTATAAGTTGCAATTATCCGAAAACTGTAGCAGCCCAAGCCGCTCCTCGATCTGTTTCGTTTCAAAGTCGCATGTTCGATCGAACGAGGCCAATTTCATGGCTATTTTCGTTCGTATTTTTGCTCGACCAGCTGCCTAAGAATCGTGGAATCTTTTCCTGTCCGAGAAATTGCTTCGTCGAGTGGATAGTGAGCGGGAAAGGACGGGAAAGGACGGGAAACCGAGAGAGGACCTATGGCCCTCCGACACTGACATTCCCGAACGATTGTGTCACGCGTGTTTATAGGCTCCCGATGCATTTTCGACAAACGCTGTGCTCCCTCGTCCTCCCTCGTGCTCCGTTAGGTCACTGTCACCTGTGCTCACTCTCACGTGTCCGACACGCTATTCCAGATATCTCTGGTCGACCGTTCGCGAGATTTTTTTCTACCTTATCCCCGACTGTAACGGGAGCAAGTATTACGCGAAGAATGCCGAGCGCGTGGGATTATTCGAAGCGATTT
Source organism: Ctenoplectra terminalis (assembly GCA_019453375.1). Classification (NCBI taxonomy): domain Eukaryota; kingdom Metazoa; phylum Arthropoda; class Insecta; order Hymenoptera; family Apidae; genus Ctenoplectra; species Ctenoplectra terminalis. The sequence goes on along the minus strand of SMSQ01019759.1, from coordinate 78,737 downwards.
AATTGAACTTCTTTGACGCGTGGAAAGCTGCCTGCTGTCCGGACTACTTCCGTGTTTCCAGTCTTTCGATATCGCCACCATTCAACATTCAACCTAGAGGTATTCCTTCCGTAGCATTCCACGCGTCTTTCTGTAATTCTCGCGCTACGATCCATATCAGCGGCGTCACTAGTAAATTTATGCTGTAACACCTTTTTTTTTTTTCCTTTTTTTTTCCTTTTTTTTCCTTTTTTTTCGTTCAAACGCGTTAGGTACATTGCATCGCTGAACTTTTACGTGTTCCCGTGTACATTATCGGTTCCCGACCACTGTCCACGATCGGAATGCTGCGCCACTTGTTCGCTATATTTAGACACGCAAGTTTTAATCGAGTACGCGACAACCTATCGGACGCGTATACGAGGTATCGAAACGACCGGAGATCGAAAATAACGAGCATCGTCGAAGAATGGTCGCTGTTCCTACCTGAAATCTAGAGTGGTTTCTAGACACGTGGCAACCGAAAACTAGATCGACGATCATGGATCGTGAGTACCGGGCGTGTAACGAGGAATTTAATCGACAACTTTACAGCGAGCGAAATCGAGCGCGTTGAGCGATAAGGCACGTGACGATAAAAGAAAATGGAAAAGTGGTATTGTTCGTGCAATTTGGTAATTCGGACGAATTTTGATTAAGTAACACACCGTGACTAATGGATTACCGATTCGCTCGCGTGACTTCCCGCGATCGATCAAACGTTTGAGAGACTGGTTGCGCGCGTAGTTGGCGAATCAACGTGGCCAGCTAACGTTTCGTGGCTCTGCGCAAAAATACCGATTCGTGGAAACGATTAACGCGCAAAAATGACGAAACGAACGAGCGAACATGCGTATCTCACGGATGGGAACACAAAAGACACGCGTGAAAAGCACCGCCAGAGTTATATATAAAAGAGAGAAGTGTGAGCAACGAATACTCGGTAGAACGTAAATCCTGGCGAGCAGATTTACTGTGACGGAAACAACCAGCAGAGGGATTAACTTTTAAGATATAGCCGACAACGCGTTAGAGTCACGAATATCAAGGGGGGCGGTGTTGCTCGGCGCGCGTATAACTCAGAAAGAGAGTGGAACGCTCGTAATTCATAAATTATACAATGGCGTACTAACATCGTTGACCGGAGGGCAATTAACCCTTATTAAATAAAGTGATACGACCCTGACACAACCAGGAACCACGGTCGATCCTGTGCACTCGTCGCAATGTAATTTAATAACCTGCTTCCTCGTGATTGATAAACCATTGCCCCATAGCGATGCACGAAACCGCCTAAAATCGGTAAATCCCTGTCCAGATAGCTAGATTCCTAGCAACATCTACACCCGTTGCAACGGGTAATCGGTAAAACCTGAACAGTGTGGAACGGTAGGAAAAATTTCACTAATGGAGTCAGATAAAAATTGCTTCACCGAGAAGAACAATGAATGCGTGGGTCGAGCTTATCGACTTGTCACACCTTGGGAAAGAATGTGTAACTGAAAACTACGAGAAGCAGTGACCCTAAATTTATCATAGCCTTTGTAACCGCGCCACTGTGAATTTTAAATCCTGACGATAGGATATATTCTGCAGTTTGGTCATATTTCGTTAAGGAATTGTCGCAAAGGTAAAGGAATTTTTCTTGGACGTATCGCGGTAACTAAACCCGATATCGAGCATCGTGTTCGACACACTCGAGTTCTAAAAAGCCACGCTTGTTCCCGCTGCTCCGTACGAGTAAGAGATACCCGGTCGAACGTTAGCCACATCCGTTTCTCTCGCAGCGTCTAACGCGCCATTCTTAGAAGCCGTCGGTGTACAATTTTCATACCGTCGTGGAAACATTATTCGAAAGATAGGAATGGCACGCGAAACGATTACGGATGAAAAGGCTTCTGTTCTTTTACCAGCTAGGCCAGGCTTTTTCTTTCAGGCTCTCACGTCCCCGGTCCACATTCATTTCCAACGCAAAGACACCCAAAGACTCATTCTTCTCTGTCCCGATGCAGCCGCTCGATGATCACCAAAAAGGGAAACCTAGTAGTCGGATGTAAATCAGGCCGAATGGCCGTTAGCTATGGCACGTGCTCCAATCTGGTCACGAAACACGCCGCGCCGCACCGAGATCTCGAAGTATTGTTCCACGCGTTACACACCGACCCCGATTTCTCTATTATCGGTGTCCTGGCTAAATATCGCGACGTCGAAGGACGAGTGTCGCATATTTGGCTTCCAACGGATACATTCTTTGCTCTGGTATATGTATATCCCTCCATGTTATACAATTCCGTGAACTAGCTATTCACGCGGGATCCACTTAAACTTACGTTTTCCCGAAAGAAGGACTGAAATAGTAGAGGAAATAATTTAGTTTAAAAGATGCTCAATACACGCGTACAGCATGAATCGATGCGATTATTCTTCGAGATGATTGTTTGTCAATTTTATCGAGGAAGCTGCACTTTAGCTTCTTGTTCGATCATCGATTTTAACGATGTACGGCTACTCGAATCGTTTCCGACACAAAAACAGGGAGAATCATGATTTCATCGAGTTTTGTAGGGAGAAAGGAAATTAAAGTAGAAAAATATTTTAATCAAATCGAAGCAATCTCGCGTGACTATCAGAATTCGAGTGATCGGTTCAACGCACGACACGGACGTTAAGAGGAAATGTTTCATATTTCCACAATCGTTGGCTCACGATCGATATCTGGTACGCTCAACCTCTAATACTACTCTAATACCACTCGTTCCCCAACGAAATGGCTCCGATGAAATTCTTCCCGAAAAGAGAATTCATTTCTTTAAGATTTCGCATAAGAAGCGCAGACTACAAGGAAGTGTAACAATTATTCGACTTCCTACACGAGGCAAAGCTAGACCAACCTTTCAGGGACGACTCGAAGGGTGCAGCCTAGATAAGGTCTGAAAGGGCGTGGTTGATTATAACCCTATTTAACGCGAACAATGTGTTCACCTTTTCACGGTTGACACCCTATTTCGAAACTTTCGATCCAATTAATCGCACTCGAAACCTGATACTTATTGGAAAACGTTTAGGTCCAACTATAGAATGTATTGTACGAGGGCGAAGACTACTCCTATCTACTTCACTTTTCCTTCTTTCGACGACGATTTTCTAAATTACACCTCCATACCCGCGTAATAATAACGCGTTTCGTGCGGCGACTGTTGCATTTGGGATAGAATCCGAGTAAAACCACCGTGTCGCGACGCGTTTCAATTTATCCTAAATCACGACGAGAGAATGGAAACTCTTACGTTGCGTGTAAAAACTATGTACCGGAAAACAAAAGTCGAAGACAAGACGGAATCGTGGAACAACTGGTTGGACGATAAAATTGTAAATGAATCGGACAATCGACAGTCGTCCAATTCCCCTCGGAATCCCACGAGAGAATGGGAAACGGATCGAACGCAAGTTTGCGTTACTCGTGTATGTACGTCAGAATTAGAATACGATAATTACCGATCGTTAAAAGTGTATGACTCATGAATTAAATGATCAACTATATCGGCCAAGGACATGGACGTTTATTAAAAAGGTGATGTAAAAATGGAATGAAAAAAAATGTCGTTATCACCGTGATATCATTTAGATATCAGATAACTAACGTTCGTAAAATCACGTTGTCGATGCGTAGTTGTTAATACGTCATCGATCACCGATAGGTCCGCGCGATCACGTACCATTTACACGATTACTAATTCTAAGTGTTTACATTCCATATACGAATTAACTGCGAGTCGGCGTTAACTACGCGAGAAATAAATATTCTGTGCGCGCGAACGAATAAACACTCTAAACCCGAGTACACACGTTTTCCTGCTCGATTTTTGCTGGCGAATCGACGGAACGCATTTATCCGATGTATTCGAATGAATTAACCAGCCACTCCTGAAGCACAAGAGTAATCCATCTTGTTCGCTTATAAACACGTCTCGTGGGATTGCCGGTGTCCCATTTGTAAAGCGGCTAAGCTACCTAGCCAAGAGGCCTGGCCGACGTTGGTCGCGTTGCATTATGATTCCTCTACGAACGTTAAGCAAGCATCCCACGGGAGTCACGCGACTCCCGAAGGAGCTCTACTGTCGGTAGACACGCGAACGTTGCCTCGAACCGATCTCTAATTTCCGCAACGTTGTGGGTTTCTCTTTAAATAATGCTTTTCCGTGTCCCCGTATCCCCCGTATCCCCCGTCATCGTTCCACGCCGATACTATTCCGTTAGAGGTTTCCTTCCATTTATTTTACCAACTTGGTGAATATTAAAAGGAAATTAACAAGCGAAACCATTCAAGTTGTCGCGGAACAACGCTCGTTTCAGTCGGGACAAAAAGATCGACCCTGCCTATTGGAAGACAGAGAAGCCGAGGTTACTTTATTACCGGCAATTGCTTTCGTGCCGGATCGATCGTCGGTTACCGTTAATTGAAATCTGTTCGATAACGGGTACACGCGTAACCACCTACGGAAGTCCTCGTCGATTTTGCGTCTTCTAATAACGAATCAACAATTTCTTCACGTTGGTGGGAGAACATCTTGTAAACTATCGTTAACGCGACACTCAAAGCGTCGAACGGTCTACACCACTGGCGCTTGAGCTGCTAATTCGTTGCCCCGATAGACTATGACGAAACGCATACGCATCGATCTATCTGCGAAACGCTTCGCGCACCTTTCTCGTGCCATTCGTCGAACGATGCGAGTACGACGGAACGTCCCGTTTAAAAGCACCAAGACATAAATCGTCGAGGATAAAAAACGAGGAAACGGGCTCGAGTAATTACGCGTGTAACCGATAATTGATGTCGAATCTTTGACCGGCGGATTCCTCGCGGCACGAAATAACCGAGGAGACTGTGCTTCGAAAGGCCAGTGGGATCTCGTGTCCCCTGTACCGTTCGATCAACGCGACGATCGTTTCGAACTCGATGATTCTCTAATCGACACGCGGGAACGATGCACGTCGTCCGAGAACTCGTTTAACCGTAAATGAAAACAGGACGCGCGAAATGTTGCCAATGGACACGATTCCCCCTGTCTCTGCAAGACGCTCGCGATTCCCCACTTTGTCTCCCGTTGGGCCACTCTCTTTCGTTTCTTAGGATCTTTCGAAACTGAATCGGATTTACGTCGACACGTTCGATCAGAAATCGCTTCCAAAAATGGCAGCATCGTAGATCGTAAAACTACAGTCCGTGTTAGTGTTTTTTTTTATCCAATAACTTGTTGGAAAGCTATTCGAGAGTGTTTGGATGGTTCGATGGTAGATAGTCGGTGAAAAATTGGCTTATCATTTTTTTCAACGCGTAATATAAAACTGTAACAGCATAAAGCGAAGAAACTTTCGCTGGTGCACGCGGCGGAAGTTATGAGGTTGCATTACCACGGAACTCGGTCGCGATGCATTATCCGCAGCTCACGAGCAACCGATTTCTTTTCGAGCCGCGTCACGAACCGCGTGGCGATACGTCGACGCGGATTAAGAGCGCGGATAATCGCGCGAGGGAACAGCGTCGGAGCGAGCACGAGGCGAATCGCAAAAACGAGAAGGAAAAACGGAGCAACAACGGTGGTACCTTGTTTCCTAACGTTTCCTCGCGCGTAGCGGACATAATCGCGTCGGTTTACGACTTGTTCCAGCAAATGATAATAATTGACCTAATTGCGGCAAATGAGCCGTTCGCTTAAATACGCCGTATAACTCGCGACTTGTGGCTGCTGTTTGCGAAATAAGATTAATAGCGGCTTGTCCAAGGAAAACCGATGATCGATCGCGCGTTTTATCGCGGTAATTTCGTAAGGTAACAATAGGCTCCGTTTTTTAACGAGAATCCCAGCGGTCAGGCTCGACGTCGGTCAACCACGAAAACTAGTTGTTCGGCCACGACGAATCGTGGCGGAAATTTGTACAACCCAGTTTCTCGTGTCGCGTAACGAAAGACTGACGCTCGAATCGGCGATTTTCGATTTCAGTGAGGTAAACCTGGCTTAGTCGCAAGCACACGAGCCAGCCGTGGCTACGTGAAAGTCCTCCAGGTAACGAGAAACTGAAGTTCGATTGAAAAAACCGCGAGCAGGGAAAAAGAAAAAGAGTTCGGGCGAATGGGTTCCCGTTGCTTTCACTCGGGCTTCACATGATAGAGCAGCCTTCGAGCGCGGCTGCAGCACGCGCGACTGGTTTATTGCATCTTAATAACGCGAGACCTTGCGCTAACCATCGGTGAGGCTATGCGAAATATCGAAGTGGGACCGTTCAGCGTGCTTATTTAATTAGCAAAGCGGCCGCCGCCACGCCGAATGAGCATGCGGTGAAATGTCGTGACTCGGAATCGAGCGAATCGTTGCAAAACAGAGGGATGAACCATGCACGCGAGTACCAGCCAATGCATCGGTTAGTGTTTAATTCGTCCTACGAGACCGGATTCGCGGAGCATTATTTTTAATATAAAACTACCACATTTCCGAGTACTCGGTCTTGGAAAAATATTAGCTTTAACTTTTAGAAGGATCCTCGAAACCACGCGTGATCGTCGTCCAAGATTTAACTAGTGAGTCAACGGCGTCACGTATCTACTTTTTTACCCATTGCTGTCCAACCGGGTAAACGTTGCTTACGCAACACGAATACCTTTAAAAAACAGTAACGATTTTAATCGAACTCTATCGCCGCGATATAATAAATCCATCGCTTTTAGCCGAGCCGACGAATCGATTAAGCGTCACGAAAGGCGCTTATTATTTGGCTGGAGAAACGACGGGCAAAAAGCGCGAGAAATCGCGAGGCGATCGCGTTTCGAGATTGCGCGGCGTTCGTCAACGCTATTTATATCGGTTACACCAACTTCCTCTCTAGGGGTAACGTTATCGTCCGACTGGCCTGAGTAAACAGCATTTCGGAGACCTCTGTTACGAAAAGACATTGTAGTACGTCTCCTCTTCGACCGCGATACGTCTGTCTTCCGCTTTGAGTTCGCAAATTTCTGGATCTACACCTGCTGCACCTATGAAACGCCAGTCCTTCGCCTTTATCAACCCTAACGTTTATGGAAAGAAACCTAAACCGAAACGTAACCCCAGGATTCTACGTCTTTGATAGAAAAAAAAGAAAAAAAAAAAAAAGAAAAGAAAATAGCAAGGTTTCGAAGCATGGAAGCAGCAAAGTAAATCTGGAGGGTTGAAATCGACGCTGGCGCGTCGGCTGACTCGATGGAATCGCGTTGCCATAGGCCGGTACAGGTATCGCGTTACCTCGATGCACCGGCCTCGGCGTTAAGACGTCTAATTGTACGTTACGTTCGACGCGCACGTACGCATCGCACGCATCGTACGCACTGTACGCAACCTAACCGAATTGTAATGCTCTCTCGATGGCCACCGATTCTCTCTTGGCGGATAGGAAAGTGGGTGAACCCGACTCGTGTTTGCGGCGAGGAGACCAGCGTATTCGCGTTTCCCCTTGTCGTCTCTCGACTCTCTCCTTTTTTCCTCTTTCTCTAGTTCGTCGAGCTTTCCATGGGATATCTCCGTAGAAGGGAACTCGAAGTTGTTCCTAACGGGAGCGATCGTAAGAGGCGTCCAATTAAACACGAATTTTCGTTTATTTTTAGAGAAAGCTCCTCGATGAATCTACCGGTTAATTAAACTCGAGATTTGCAACACGTACGATTTGACTTTTATCGCGATGGTACTAGAGATTAGAGGTACAATCTTGCTTGGAAATCGAAATGCAAGAAGCAATCGAAGGAATCGTCGGTGAAGCGGTGGAAGAATTCATATTATATTGCACGCGATTTCTCGCGTTCCTCGCAACCGTGCTTCGTGTTTCCTTTTACAGGTATCCGCGAATAATTTCAACAAAAGTGTTCGAAACAACCATGGAATATCTACCAACTATTCCGTGACGAAAAGTGACACGCGAGGTTGCACGATATAAATCTAGACACGATCGATGTCCTCGTGGTAACCATTACCAAGAACATTCCGTATCCTCGAATGGAACTAAGAACGCGAGGACGACAAACTTTGTAACGCTGTGCCGCACAACTTGGATTTAACAATGAAATGCGTAAAAGTTGAACGAGTAAATGATAAAATTAAAAACGATTGATCGTCGATGCGATTTAATCGATAGCAATGTTCGTCGAAAGACTAATAAGAAAGAAAGAAAAAAAAATGAAAAAAAAAAAAAGTTCGTCGAGGACGAACCGCATTGCGGAAAGAGGGAAAAAAAAATATATCTAACGCGAGAAAATGCCAATCGAGGGTATGGATAGGCGGAACGAGGTGCTTAGATAACGACAAAAACAATCGTTCGCTTCTACGAGAGGTAACGACTAACGACCCCGTTCAAGGGCATCGTATGTACTGGGTTACGCGGGCCAAGGTCGACTCGATTACGTGTACACATGTCAAACGATGCTTTTTAAATAACCTTGGTCGACTCGGTTTACTTCATCGACCGGCGATAACCTCGTAAATCGAGACGCATTTGGAGCAGATCGCGTCGCGATTTTTTACATTTTATTTTTTATACAATGCTCTGACGGATCGTCGAGCGTTTCTCCGCGTTACGTTACCACGATCGTTCATTCTGTACGATCTGTATGACGTTATACATATATGTAACGTTATTCAAATTAATTCGCAACAATACTTAATTAGCGAGGAATGTCGAGGGATCTTAAATCGAACGTTTGTACAACTTTATTACGTAGACCCGGACGATGTTTAATAAATGCTAATTCACAGACATTCGAACGAATGAATCGTAAGGTTACCTCGGCGTTGAAGGCGTCGCTGGGCATCCGCTGCACGCCGTTCATCTTTGCGAAACGATCACTTTTCGATTATCCCCGATGGTCCTCTGTATTCCAGAATTATCGAAACGACACTCAAGCGAACACGGCGTAACAAAAATTCACCACGCGACACGACGGTACGCGGGAACACGAGTCAAAAATGTAAACTCAATGAAACCAAGAGTCGCCTCGAGGCATCCTCGTCCACGTGCGTGCGACAACTGAAAGACATTTGGGCGTCCTTTGATCGCTCGAATTCGAGCGAGGGTTCGCGCACTGTTTTTGCACCACGGCCCAATCGACGAACGTAACGAAGGACAACGCGATTAGCGACCGGTCGAAACGCGACACAGACCGGCTTTAAAAACAATTGGGAATTTAGAATCTTACCCTACGAACATCGAAACACGATTCCATCGAATCGATCGCGAAACGATCCGTGAACATTGGACAACGTACGCGAATAATGAAATGGTAATCTCGAAGAACGATGCCGGTTCGCTGAGGTTAGACTTCGATTCTCGATCGTACGAACGATACGAAGGTTTCGATGGGAACTGATCGCTTCCCGTGAACCAACTCGAGATCTACACTCCGTACGTCCGATAGCGTTCTATCGACGATACGCGAGAAATGATCGTTCACCGTTCTGTGGAGAAAACGCGCGCCGTTTCGTGGAGAACCACGCTTCGCAGTCTGCGATAAGAGATTTGAAACTCGCTGACTCGAGCACCGTGGTTCGCGTCTGCGCCGTAATATTTTGCTGGTCGCGTACTCCGAAACACGTGGTATCCTTCGGAGCCGTCGCCCCCTCCACTTTCTCAGAGTGTAGAGAAAAGTTTTGAATATTTACGAAGGACGTAAAAGGTGTTCGTAAAAGGTGGAACGTATCGACGGTTAAACAAATTGATAACGAACGAGTCTGGAATTGGAAAAACTCGTGTGTTAATTATACACATGTTTTTGTGGTAACGGAGAGAACGCCGCTCCGATGGATATATTTTCATCGGGTCGAATGCTAGAAAGGACTTGGACCGAAAGATACCACGAGCAGGTACCACGAAGGCAGGCTGCTCGAAAACTCGATGCGTTTCACGTCCAAGGGGGAGAGAAACAGGTTTAAGAACCGTAGTTATCCGGTCGCCTTTTAAATCGGTCATCTGTCTAGCTGGTAAAAATTACGTCGATTCGAAATCAGGCACTCGTAGCTACAGGCTCGTCGGTATTCGAAACTCACTGAAAAGCGTGATCAGCCGTGGAACCGGTAAATTGACGCGGGCGAATTAAAAGGAAGGTGAACGTGTTCGCGTACGAGCGACGGTTTCGTGACACCGAGGAAGGAGGACGCGTTGCACTCGCGATCAGAGAAACGATACGTTGCGGACAGGCACATGGCAAGCATGTCCCTATCGCAGGATTATATGTAGCAGCCGGCGTTCGGGCGCTCCGCGTCGCGACTGCCGGTGCGGCTAAAAAACCATACGATGACCTCATCACACAGAGTCTGTTCTCCTGCCCATGTCACTGCTACTAGCCATCCTGAAAACATCGTAACATCCACCGCCTCCTGGAGGTTACTGCTCGCGTTATCGTTTATCCGGAGTATCCAGCCGGGACACCGGGATACCGGGACCAAGAAATCCCGGTTGCTTACAAATCTCTTTCACCACGATTTCAAAAATACCCGCCTTTCCTTTCCATCCTGATGCATTTGTAACAGGCGGGTGTCTGAAACGAAAGGAAGGGATGCAGAGGACTTCCTTGTCCGTACAAAGTATAAATACAACATTTGATCGAACGCTCAATTTTTCTTACCCTGTTATATTTTTATCTTACATAAAAGATTATATACCTCGATATATATTTCTGGATAAACAGAATACAGAGTGTACGCAATGTATAAGGGTATCGACTAATCGTAATAAATTATTCCCATTTCTGTCTATATTAATATTTCATTTCTACTTATTTGTATTTACAATGTCACTGCGATACACTGCGGTTAAATAAATAAATAAATAGTGCGTAGCACTTTAAACATTGTATGGAAGTTAAAACGTAATAGTATAACGAGCAGCTGCAATGAGGGCGCGGTAGTTAACGTACATATTATGTATCTAAAAAAATATTATAAATTGCATCGGAAAACATGTTTAGTGAAATTTTTCATTATAATATTCTTATATATTTTTATTGATATTTGTGTATCTCGACACAGATAATGTAATGACATTTTATTCCTATAAAATTTGCGGATTTCTGTATATGTTAGAGGTTACGTGTAATGTACTGTGCCGAAAAATTGTTATAATAAAACCTTTTGTAAAAATCATTGCGTTGGAAATATATGTATTTACGTAAAAAGTTATTTTATTTATCGATAATAATAATATTACAATACTTGATTTTTTATTATTAATTGAACCGTAACAATGGCTTCTGACAAGTCTGGCAATTCAAGCAATTCGCTTCCATCGAATATTCAAATAAAAGTAGAACCTGGTACATCTATGCCTGTATCTTTAAAAAACATTAAAACAGAGCCTGGTTTATCAACTACGACAACTAGATTAACTTCTTTTCGTTTGCCGAGAGATTTAACGTTGGGAGGCAACATTAAAACTGAGAAACCCAAGAAAGTATATATACCAAATTTAAATGCTCAAAGAACGAAAAAGAAGGAGTAAGTTAACTCGGTAAAAAGAATTAATCGAATCTATAGATTCGTTAAATGTCGTCTGTCTTTCAGAGATACTATACAGAATGATTCTACGAAATCAGCAAGGGCTAGAAATCAGAATAGAGGACGTGGTAGAGGCAATGCGGATAGAGGACACGATAAAGGTCGTGATAGAGGATCTAACAACTTGATTCAGGTATGTTGAAAACGTTCTTGTAAAAAATTTAACATCGTTCGACGACGTTCTATGTATAATATATCATAGTCTAGTGGTATCTGGTCTACTGGAATAACGAATACACCGGGGAGACGAAATAACAGTGGTTTCAGAGATAGCGATAGAAGTACTCAAATTTGTCTAGAAAAACCGAAATTAGATTTGAACCATAGCATTGATAAAGCGGAAGAAGAAGAAAAAGTAAAATTTTTATTAAGAGATGATTTCATCGATGACGGTGAACCTGTAAACCTTGACAATAGTCCTGTTATGTTGCCGCTGGTCAAAGAAGGTTTCTATTACCTTTTAAACTATTAGTATTTATTCTAATAATAACATGTTTTATCGACTTTTACTTTTTCTAGCAAAGCTATACAAAGAAGAGGTCAAAGTAAAAGTTGGAGAAGAAGAAGAAGAAGAAATAGATAGAAAACCAATTATCTTGGAAAATGGGGAAGGTAAGCGTGAACCTTTCTTTCTTTCTTCGAGTTTATATTTTATGATGATTAATAATTACTTTTAGTATTACCACCAAAGAAGGAACCTAAACTTAAGATTCAAAAATCTGATACAGAGTCTAAAGACGAATCGGATACAATTCCTAAAATGATTGAAAATAAACCGAACTCTTATATCTTAATGCAGGTAACTTCTACTACAGCTATTCTGTACTCATTTTTATATATCTGGTAAGTAATTTTAATATCTAACGAGTAAAGAACAGTTTCCAGATTGTTTGCCAGGTTTGGTAGGTAGCGCAGAAGATACTAGACCAAGTCGTTCAAATACCACAAATTACGAAAACGAGAACGAAAATAAACTGCAAACCGAATTTTGTACTTTAAATAGTTTAAAACCTGGTATTCTAGGCAAATTACAGATCTTGAAATCGGGTAAAACACGCTTGTTATTAGGTGAAAATAATTTAATTGTTGATGTTGGAACGCATTTTAGTTTTCGGCAAGTACGTACTCAAAGCAGATGAAAATACTGGAGGATTGTAAATACAACTGTAATAATACGTTATATTACAGGATCTTATCGTGGCGAAAGTTGATACCGAAAACTTAACTGGTGATCTAATTAATCTAGGATCAGTGAGTAGTACGCTTATATGTTCGCCTGATTGGGAATCAATGTTGGCCAAATTGTAAATACATTTGTAATAGGTACAGATTTATTAAATGTTCTTTATTATATAGAACATATGAATGTGACGATTTGTATATTATATAGAATACAAAATAATTTTTTTTGGAAATCATGTATTTTCAATACTATAGCATACGTGAAAATCATGTCACGTACAAATTCAGTAGTAATTCAAAAGTCCAAATAAATTTACAGTGATTGTATAATAGATTAAGGTCCATTATATAATTTATGCGTACGAATATCGCAACAAGAGGGTGTGAATTTCTTATAAGGTACATAACATTTCTCTTCAAGATACAATTTATTTTTCTGGCTTAATTAAAAGCAATTCAGTGAAAAATTATTTTTACACAAATTAGATTTACAATTAATCTGATCGTACTATAAAATAAACGTTAATTCATGAACTTATAAACTACACAAGAATGCTATATTTTTGCTTAGCTGTGTCAACTTTGAAATATGTAAAAATTGTACATTAAAGTGGCACAAGAAATTACTGACGCTACAGTAGTAAAATATACTACATTTCTGCTCGCTAAATCAAAGAAAAAAAGAAGGAAAAAAAAAAAACTATTGCATTCAACTTGATAACCTTAATATTTAGGGTCATAAAAATTAGGTTTTGTTGTTTAGAAGTCGAATTTTTTTAGTAATGGCAGACTTGTTTTTACACAAGTGTGACACGATAAAATCCTACTTATCGATAATCATAAACAGAAACGTACTCATGATACAGTTAAAGCAAGTGCATTGTAATACAGAGGTACACACACATTACACACCCTCGTTAATAAATCACGAATTCTCAATCACTTCTCTCTATACTGTGTCCTTTTTTCATCGATTTTAATGCTTTTTCACGAAGCTTTTTTTCCAGTTCTTCCGTATTACCTTCGCTTACATCAGATTCGTCAGAATCTGCAACCTTCTTCTTTTTGTGTTTTCTATGCTTTTTATGTTTCTTGTGTTTCTTGTGCTTTTTATCTTTCTTCTTTTTCTTTTCTTCTACTTCACTTTCCTGAAAATACGATTCACAGGTAGTAAATAATTTATAATTTGTACATGACGAATATTTATAATAATAATAAAAAAAAAAAAGAAATAAATAAATAATCACCTCTGATTCACTGGTACTAGTTTTAGTTTTCTTTTTACGTTTTTTCTTCACTTTTTCTTCGTCTGAACTATCATCTGCTTTCCTTTTTTTCTTTGCATCTTTCTCTCCTATTTCTTCATCATCTGTACTTGAGTCCCGTTTAGACTTTTTCATTCGTACTTTTCCATCGTCTTCGCTTGTAGAATCTTTTCTTGACTTCCTCGTTCTAGACTTTTCATCCTCCGAAGAACTGTCTCTTCGCTTTCGCGTTTTTTTTGGTTCATCGTCCGAACTTGAATCTTTTTTGGATTTTCGTAATCTGGATCTATCGTCTTCTGTTTTGTTTCTTTTTACTTTTTGATCTTCATCTCCCGAAGAAGAGTCTTTCCTAGACCTTTTTGATTTCTTCGTTTCCTCTTCTAGATCTTTCTTCGATCGTTTTCGTGACTCACTTTCATTGGTTTCCCGCTTTCTACTATCTTTCCTATCCTTGGCACGGTCCTCTAATGAATCTGCAAAAATCAACATATTTTTAAACATTATAAAATCCGGATCACCAAATTAAAATAACTAGAATTTACCTCCTCGATTCGAGTCTCTAATTTTTTTATTTTTTTCCACGTGCTTCCTCTCCTCTTCAGAATCCGAACTAGAGCCACCTTTATCTGATTTTTCTTCATCGGTGGAAGCCTTCCTGGATTTTCTAGATTTCTCTAATTTTCTTGGTCGTTTCTTTCCTAAAATATGAAACAAATATAAAAAAACACTCGAAGAACGCAATTTATGTCGGTTTGACTTTTTCCTACCTTCGCTTTCGCTATCATTTGAATCCGTAGAACCATCGCGTTTTTCTCTCTTAGATTTTTTTATCACTTCCGTTGGTTTTTTCAAGAGAACTGGCTCTGACGATTTTTGACCTGACTTCTTTTCCTCGGATGTGGTTTTGATTGATTTGATCGACTTATCGTCTTTTTTCAACGGGAAGGTATCTCCGGATGAAAAACTCGATTCTTCTTTTGGCGATTCTTCTTTGCTATCTTCCCTGGAAATGAACAATAATTATTTAAACTGGATCATTTTTACACGCTATAAAGAAAAAAAGGAAGAAAGAAAGAAAGAAAGAAAGAAAGAAAGAAAAAAATGATTTAAGCTTACTTTGATGGTAGTTTAACTTTAACTGCAGCTATAATGTCTTCAGTCTTTTTAAACGGTGATGGTGTTCGTGACAAGCTCTTCGAAAACTAAANCTTCATCGGTGGAAGCCTTCCTGGATTTTCTAGATTTCTCTAATTTTCTTGGTCGTTTCTTTCCTAAAATATGAAACAAATATAAAAAAACACTCGAAGAACGCAATTTATGTCGGTTTGACTTTTTCCTACCTTCGCTTTCGCTATCATTTGAATCCGTAGAACCATCGCGTTTTTCTCTCTTAGATTTTTTTATCACTTCCGTTGGTTTTTTCAAGAGAACTGGCTCTGACGATTTTTGACCTGACTTCTTTTCCTCGGATGTGGTTTTGATTGATTTGATCGACTTATCGTCTTTTTTCAACGGGAAGGTATCTCCGGATGAAAAACTCGATTCTTCTTTTGGCGATTCTTCTTTGCTATCTTCCCTGGAAATGAACAATAATTATTTAAACTGGATCATTTTTACACGCTATAAAGAAAAAAAGGAAGAAAGAAAGAAAGAAAGAAAGAAAGAAAGAAAAAAATGANGAAAGAAAGAAAGAAAGAAAGAAAGAAAGAAAGAAAGAAAGAAAAAAATGTTTTAAGCTTACTTTGATGGTAGTTTAACTTTAACTGCAGCTATAATGTCTTCAGTCTTTTTAAACGGTGATGGTGTTCGTGACAAGCTCTTCGAAAACTAAAACAGAAAAATATAAGCAAGGCTTAAAAATATAGTGAAATAAAAAAAAGTATCGTTGAACTTACTCTGTGTCTAGTTATAGGAAGTGTAGCAGGTTGAAGTTTTTTAGGAGAAACGCTAGGATCTGGTTTCTTGATACTTGCAGGTTCAGCTTTCTTGGCGTCCTTTTCGGGTCGTTTGATCGGTTCCTCCTTGGCAGGTTTCTCCTTTTCTTTGCGTTTGTCATCCGTGTGTTCTCGTTCTCTCTCGCGTTCTCGCTTTTCTTGAGATGATTTCCGCTCAAGTGACTTTCTGCACACAGACAGCAAAAATTGTTATCAGAAAATGGAAGAATGTTTGTTAACTGCCAAGCAGGAAACACAACATAGCTGCTTTACGCTCCGACAATCGTAAGGTCTGTAACAAAACGTGAAAGTATGAGATAATTTGTTTACTCACCTGATCAATTCATCCTCATTGCTAGAGGAACTACTTTCGCTACTTTCCGAGCTACTTGACTTAGACCTTCCATTTCGTAATTCTTTTCGCGATCCCGTATCAGTCGATCTTTTAATTTTTTCGTCCACTTTCTTGTCCTTTATCTTCTCTTTAGTATCTCTTGAACGATCGGGAGATCGTTTTCCGTCTCTGGAACGATCCACCGATGACCTTTGATCTTTTGATCTCGACCTACGATCCCTAGATCTAGATCTTCGATCTCTATCCCTTCTGTCTCTGTCTCTGGAACGGTCCCGTCTACTCGATCTGTCACGAGAGGAAGATCTATCGTACCTGAGGGATCGATCCCGTCCGTCTGGCGAACGACGTCTGCTGTCACGCCGATCTGGAGATCGACGCCGGTCTCTTCTTTCCGACGATCTTCGTCTTCGATCGAGCGACCTTCTTCGCCGCCTATCCCCAGGACTTGGTGATCTGCGACGATATCTTGTCGGGCTTCTACGAGGAGGGCTCCTGTGATAGATAATTGCAAGTTTGTTCGTATCAACCATATTTATTTATTTTAAATTAAAATTTCATAGCGATCGATATAATTTATGTTACCTTCGCCTGCTAGGTGCTCTACGCACAGATGGAGGTCGCATGCTCCGACTGCCGCTGTATCTATCCAATCTTTCCCGTTCCCTTTCTCGCTCCCGTTCTCTTCTTCTTTCTCGTTCTCTATCTATGGATCGCCTGAACATAAATTAATCAATCACATTAAATTATCACAATAAATATGTGTAATATAAAAATATTTATACGCACCTTCTATTCCTATCTCGAGATCGATCACGCGACCTATCTCGGGACCTATCTCGGGATCTATCTCGCGATCTATCTCTGTCCTTGGATCGACCTCTGTCTTTTCGTGGTGTAGGACTTCTTCGTTTAGGGACAGATTTTCTATCCCGGCTCGAGTCACTATCGCTTCCACTGTCATCTTTGTTCGTTTTCCTGTACGACCTCTTTGCCTGCACTCCATCCTTCTTCTTTCTAATTTCGAAATCATTTTTGTCTTTCACTCCTTTATCTTCTTCCGATTCGGAACTACTGCTCGTACTTGCATCTCGTTTCCTGTTGGAATCGAGATTATCCTTTCTCTTATCGGGTGACTTTGAGCGAGACTTTGATGACCTTGAAACGCTCGAATCGGATCTCGATTTTCTAGACTTACTTCTGTCGTTGCTTTTCGACCTTGACTTTTTAGATCGTGAACGAGATCTCGTGTGTGACCTTGGCGACTTAGACTTTGTGCGTCTAGATTTCGAGCGATCCTGCGACCTGGATTTGGATCTTCGGGATTTAGATCTAGATCTGGATCGTCTCGATCTTGACTTGGAACGTGATCGTCTCGATTTGGATGCAGGTGATCGAGAACGACGCGTTTTTGAATCTCTACTTGGCGATTTGGATCTAGATTTTTTGGAGCGGCTTACTGGCGATTTTGATCTGGATCTTGATTTTTTTGCTTTTTCCAGTGACTCCGGAGATGGAGTACGGTTATTTTTCTTTTTTCCATCTGCTATACTCATCAATTTTGCTTGTAATCGAGATATCGCAACAGCGGCTTCCCTGTTGAAACACCTTAATAAATAAGTGTTTCATGATACAAGCTTATCTTAAGTAATAAAACATAGATACTTACGGTTTAGTTTTAACAGGCATCAGCGGTATAGCATTTTCAGGTTGAGGCGAATCTTCTCGTTCTACTTTAACTTCCGGCATATCTTTTCCGTTGTCTTTAAGCGAACTTTTGCTGGGCGATCTCGACGAAGAACGTCGCTTGCGACTCGATCTATCACGATCCCTGTGCCGATCTCTTGACCGACTTCTTTTTCTGCGAGTAGCGATACATATTTATAAAACACCGATAAAATTGGATAAAAGTAATATTTATCTATTTAAAGAATTTAAAGAAGTACCTGTCCCTATCACGATCTCGACTTCGATCTCTTCGACGCTCCTTCGACGAACCGCGTTCTTTTTCTTCCTTTTTTATCTTGCTTTCTGCTTCATCTTTCTCCTTTTCCCTTTCCTTTTCCTTTTCTTTTTCCGCCAAAGAAGCTTGGAGCTTCTCTTGTTCTTCCTGATTTGATATATCGTGACTTAGAATAGTGGCAATAAACCATTTACTTTTAAATAAACATGAAACATCTAATCTGAATTACAGGCATCAGAAACATTCATTCAACTGAACATTTTACCGAATGTTAAAATTTAGTTATTCAACTGTCTTACTGTTATCAGATTAGTTCATGCAATAACTATTATAACCACGTAAAAATTGATAATTACCAAACGTTTTTTAATCTGATCTTTTTTTTGTTGCAAGAAAGCCTCTGGAATGCCCGTTACACTTTCTTGAGCAGAGACCAGAAGGTCCCATAATTCACCCATGAAAGATCGGGCATTCCTTCCATTCAAGAAACCTGTGAGGTTGATCTGCATTTTTCGGGGATCGGGAAACTGTAAAATATACAGTATTTTTTATTTTATTTTTTTGCATGTGTAATTCGAAACTGTTATCACGATCGAACGATAAACGTTCAGTTTTACATAATTTTTACGCAGAAATAGGAATTATAACGTCCATCTCCCTACGCTGATACTAACTGCTTTTCCCCCTCGAAAAAGCAGATATATTTTTTATATTTTTAATATACCTTACCATCAACAGTATATTGTTCATTTCACGTCTGTACTAATTTGCAATACGCTAAGAAAAAAAAAAAAAGAAAATGTTACACTCATCGATAAACGCACAAGTAGCACAGATATAATGATACCTTTTCAATTTTAAAATACCGTTAAGGTAGATGCTGAAATGGGACTTAGAAATATGTGTTGAAAATATTAGCTGAAAATGAAAGGATTAATTTGGAATAGAAGGAACACCGTTCCACCAACCTGTGATGTTGACAAAGAGTGTCAAACCGAGTAGAGATACCTCCAGCATCGTCCACGAGTCAATCGCATCTATGATTGACTGCATGGCTGAAGAATCATTAACTGGAGAACAGACCTGCACGATGTAAGGATCCACAATTCCTCAGGATGTTGCTAGAAGACACAGAGGATGGATAAACCTGCATCTCGGGTGAATCGGCTACATCGATGTCATCGTGGGACGACCGCAGCATCTGGATTGACAGCGCGATGATTCCTTCTTTTTTCGGCTCGTGTCGATTGTCAGTGGGGGAGAGTGGTGATCGAAAGCGGCGTCGCTTTCGCAGTGGCAGTTTTGGAGCGTAACCACCTCGATCGAGGCAGTCACAGGTAGGCGGAGACGACGGTCAGCGCAGCTAGCAGACGAGGCAGTTACAGCATCGTAGATAACTGCAGAATCGTCGAAGGCCTTGGGCAGAGCTCCGTACAAAGATGAGAAGAGCAGGAACAGCACGATGCGGTGAGATTATTGGGAATACGCCGATACTCCAGTGACGATGAATCGATGGTGGATGAACTGCTGAGGTTGAAGATTCAGCAGTGTTCTAAGATGACGTTGACATACCAGCTGGCATCAGCTAGCGTTGACGGCTGATACAAAGGCGGCCAATCGGATGCAGAGAGGAGCACATCCGAATGCCATTTGGACAATAGGGTTGAGCCCCACCAACGGTCTCTACTTATACTAACGGGGAATTCAAACATACGTGATAAAAAATTGATTTTACATGTTACAGTATTGCAGGATCAGCTACATCAGTTTTTCTTTTGTCGATATAGAATATAGCTTGGGTAGGATACTTAAGGTTAATAAAAATAGGTTACACAGGATGTACAGGATCGATGATATAGTACCAAAAGAAAAAAAGAAAAAAAAAAGAAAATAAAAATAAAAAAACAATGAGGCAAATATGACTAATATGGTTTCTGCCTCCTTGCTTTTCATCTCCAAAGTCAGCACATTGTGCAGATTTTGGATGATAGCATTTGTAACTGGTACAAGAAATTGTGCTGAAATAATGTGTATTTATCGATTTCCTATGATGAGGGGAAAAAGCCAAGTGAACGCATTTTATATTCCATATTATTAATTTATAATCTCTTAGATCTAATTCTAATATAATTGATAGTCTAACAAATTTCTTACCTTTTCTTCCAGTTGATTATATACAAATTCTACCACTACATCGTCCTCCATGCCTAAAATCTGGGTGATCTTTGTAGTAATCCATGGCTTAATAACATCTAGCTTAACTTTACTCATGTCCACCTAAAAATTAAGCAATTTATCGTGAGCATCAAAATAAAAAACAATCGGTGTAATTAAATACACGACAACGTGATCGAAGTATTTTCATTTTAAGTCCTTACTTTCTGTGTGAGAGAATCTCCAAATTTCATTTGTTTAAGAAGTTTCTTCTCCTTATCACTGAACCTTGTGTCCTGTGACGCGGTAGTCCCCTGCAATTCGGCAAACGGAAATTAGAAAATATCGAAGAATTGAAATCAATAACTCAATAGAATTTGAATGATACAAAGTATAATTTTTTTTTCTTTTTTCTTTTTTCTTGTTTTTTTTTAATAAAAGTTCCAGTAAATTTACCGTATACATCATTTTGGTAACGTGTAAAAACCAAAAGGTGCACGATGTTCAATATTAACTGGCGATGGTCCAACTTTCTTTCCCAGCGGAGTGGAAAAGAACGAATCAAAAGAAAATGTTACACGGTACTGCGTTTCTTTCTGTTCACAAAGCAACGCACATTTTTGTATATACAAATATCGAACGTTAGAATATAGCGTGTACGAACACGGACGCACGATAGATCAATTTGCCAATATGGCGGTCATGTCGTTAAAACAGGAAGTTGAAGTTGCTTGGCAATAAGCAGTGCTACCATGATTGTTAAGAGTTACCAACATTTCCATGTATCATGGTACTATTTCCTGGCAAGAACTTCAATTTTGCGAATGAATTTTAAGATTTAAGTAATCTAAAGTCATGGTTATTGGTCATTTTATCAATAAGTAACCGTTTCAATAGTTCGAATAGAATTTTTCTTTTTTTTTTCTTACGCGTTTTCAAGTAGAAACGGAACGATTCAAGCAATCGTTTCGATAAGACTACATGTGCGTACATACGTACTTATTTTTTCCGATTATCAGCATTACTCGTGCACGCGTCATTTTAAATATCGTTAGCTACTGAAAATAGATTTTAAGATACTTATTTACGCTCGTTTATAATTATTTTAAACCTAACCCGAAATAGGTTCTTTTCAGCTACTTTTAAGATATAGGAAGAGGAATGGTTGACAGGATTGAAGTTCGTTGGAGGAAAGATTAATTTATATAATACATCGCAATCTAATAATAAATTATAAATATATATACTTGCATATTACAACTATAGATACAAAAGATGACATGCGATATGAAAAAATTGTTCGTTGCACGTGTAACATTCGAACGTTTCTCTATTTATCACTTTTCCCGTACGACACTGGCACTGAACGTTGACATGAGAATTAGTAATTGTATTCGATTTCCTTTCATTTGTAACTGATCCGCAAACTATCATCGACAGAATTTCTACACGTTTAATTAACGACCGATATCTTTTGTTAGAAAGTTAACGACAATTAGTTACCATTAATCGAAGGTACAGAAAATTGGAAGACATTTTGTTCAACTACTATTTTTAAATTAAACTTTTTAAAATTTTAAATTGTTACAACGATCTTTTATTTATAATTGCATAGGTAAGTTAAGAGTATCGGAGAAAACCAATTTGCGATCAAATCAAGATAATAGAGGTTTATTAATGATTAAGTGGCGCAATGTGAACGAACGGCACGAATCGGCTACTTTTGGGCGTCGTATGGATCTCGTCTATGAAATAACCAAGTGAAGTAAATCGAGGTGAAGGGTCCCGCAAAGCGGGTAACGGTACATTATACTCATCGGAATTCATGGTACGGTCCATTCGTACTGCGATTGCACGTCCATCCTGTTTGTCGGTACGATTCCGACGCAAGCTTCCAGAGTCCGGTTCTGAGAAGCATAAACGGGCCAGTGGCATGTCTTATTGTTAGTAGCGTTTCAACCGGCTGTAATATGGGAATAAGAACGATCCTTTCAGAGTTCCCTCTTCGTATTGCAATTCGAATTGCGACGTTCCGCATCCTTCAATATTCTACCACTATACATAGGATTATACTTTACGTCATGCACAATGATGAGAGATTTTTTTTCATAACGAACGTATTCGAGGATTTTAATACACGGAGGAAAAGAGTCGAAGCCGGAACTTTCATTCGTTTAACGATCGCCCCAACCAATTAATTGTTGGGGTATTGCACTAACGCAGACCGTAAAGGAAATGAATTCCAAATAATTATGTTATGACGAACAAAACAGAACGGGCATGATTGTATAATGATCCGAAGCGGCCGACCAAGAGCCAGAGAACGCATTAACAACGTTTCCGCCTCGTTACAACGCGAACGAGGCAAATGATATAAGTTTATGATACCTTTCGAAAGAATCTTTCGCCGATACTACTCGCGGAGCACTGTTACAAGCCGTTCTGTTCTATACACCTGCTCGAAACCGGCTCACGGGCAGGTCTAGTGAACTCGATTGGATTCCGAGACCGGATTCTGCGAAACGACCGCTGTTGCTCTGATTTGTTTTTTCACCGTGAACGAACAAAACAGAACGGGTTTCTTTCTTTTTTTTCTTTTTTTCTTTTTTTTTTCTTTTTTTTTTCTTTTTTTTGTCGACCGTAAGAGAAACAAGGATGAAGAAGCCGCGTCACTGTTCGACCGTGAAGCATCCCTAATTACCGATGTTTCTTTGAGAGACCGACGAGATTGCGAGACAGTTTGCGGATCAGCGAATTCTACGATTGAATAACTACCGGCGTACGACTGGATTCTTGCCGCGAGTGATCTATGGTAGAAGAGTCTTTATCTCGTCGCCTAAATTGTCTATACGTTAACCCGAAGTGATCCCAATTAAAGGAGTCCACCTTTAGCTAGAAAAGGTGTTCCTCGTGGAAATCGTAATCGTGACACCCTGAACAAACTAGGGAAATTGATCGGTCCGCGGTAAAAGTTACTTCCCCGTTGTGGTAAAGAAGTGTGCTGCATTCGCAGAGCAAAATCGTTCATATTCCAGATTTCTTCCGAGAAATCAATTTTCTAGCGACTTCAATACTGCTTTCAGCATTCATTCTTAACTCCGTCAAAGAGGTTACTAGGTCCCTCAGTGAGGTTCGAGCTTGGGGTCACCTTCCACCGATTCATCGTATTCGATGCGGCTCTCGAGCTGTATTCTCCGATGCAGAGGTGTACTGGTGCACTCGAAGCCGATCGCTCGGGTTCGACGAACGTTTAAAAGCTTGGAACGGCCGGAGGCTCCGACGTGGCGCTCGCCGAATTTCTGGGCTTGCACACGCAACCGCTCTCGACGAGAACGTAATCTTGACCGGTTAAGGTTACCGGTCCAAGCGGAATCACCAGAAACAGGTACGGTACGTATGTCTGCGTGCATTCGCCATGAACAACGTCGCACTCTTTCGACCTGCAACAATACATCAACATTTGTACGTTAGCTAGTCTACAATTAGAAAAACATTCTACCGATTAGAAGAGAGAGAGAGAGAGAGAGAGAGAGAGAGCCAGAGCAAAATAACGATTCAAGGAAGCAGACAAGATTGAGAATTCTTGGTTATTTGGTTCTAGTCTACGACACTGCCTCGATAATCGTACGGATAAATATACCAGTCCAAAAACGTTTCAAAAGTAAGATCCGCCTTGATCGTAGCTGTTCGGCCCACTGTGCCACATTCGAATCGATGCGGTTTACCAGTATAAACAGTAGGTCTCGATGAATTTCAATTGGAATCGCGTCGCGTGTATTTACAGATCACGATTCGACGTGCTAAGAAAGTAACAGTGGATAACGATCGAGCCTTGTCTCTTGATATGCAGATTCGAGAAATTTGGTACTCACTCGCAAACTTCGAACACGACCTGTTGCAAAAGATCGGGGAATTTCTGCACGATCGTCACTGGTTGACCACTGGTTAAACTGACTCCATACATAGGAGCCGTAGTGTTGTACCTTGTTTTGCATAATCTGGCCGGTGAACCGCACGTCTCCTTCGTAGAAAATGCTCTACCTAGAAACAAACACACCGACCCATATAAAAGAGGTAATTTCTTGATATTTAGCTCAGAATTTCTACCAGTTCAACTAGTTTCGTTGACCTAGAAATCGCTCAGTTCCTTTGCAAAACTCGTATAAGCAGTTAGATTAAAAAGAATCACGGAAAAAATTGTTGGGCGTTACTTTGAAACAAAAAGATGAAATAAAAGAATTTCGGAAAAGATCTCGATAACGATTGAATCGAGGGAGATAACTCGTTTGCGAGATTAGCACCCTTTCTTTGGAATTCCTTCGGTTCGTGTATTCGAAACGACGAGTGGGTCGCCTGTGTCCCGTTATGAACAGAACGAGCGATAACTGTATTGGCCGGATAACACGGTGCCTTATTACCGGCGTCCTGCACCAACGAGCCATTATCTAAAGGATGGA
>SMSQ01019759.1:41485-53646 GCA_019453375.1 Ctenoplectra terminalis | reverse complement strand
AGAGAGAGAGAGAGAGAGAGAGAGAGAGCCAGAGCAAAATAACGATTCAAGGAAGCAGACAAGATTGAGAATTCTTGGTTATTTGGTTCTAGTCTACGACACTGCCTCGATAATCGTACGGATAAATATACCAGTCCAAAAACGTTTCAAAAGTAAGATCCGCCTTGATCGTAGCTGTTCGGCCCACTGTGCCACATTCGAATCGATGCGGTTTACCAGTATAAACAGTAGGTCTCGATGAATTTCAATTGGAATCGCGTCGCGTGTATTTACAGATCACGATTCGACGTGCTAAGAAAGTAACAGTGGATAACGATCGAGCCTTGTCTCTTGATATGCAGATTCGAGAAATTTGGTACTCACTCGCAAACTTCGAACACGACCTGTTGCAAAAGATCGGGGAATTTCTGCACGATCGTCACTGGTTGACCACTGGTTAAACTGACTCCATACATAGGAGCCGTAGTGTTGTACCTTGTTTTGCATAATCTGGCCGGTGAACCGCACGTCTCCTTCGTAGAAAATGCTCTACCTAGAAACAAACACACCGACCCATATAAAAGAGGTAATTTCTTGATATTTAGCTCAGAATTTCTACCAGTTCAACTAGTTTCGTTGACCTAGAAATCGCTCAGTTCCTTTGCAAAACTCGTATAAGCAGTTAGATTAAAAAGAATCACGGAAAAAATTGTTGGGCGTTACTTTGAAACAAAAAGATGAAATAAAAGAATTTCGGAAAAGATCTCGATAACGATTGAATCGAGGGAGATAACTCGTTTGCGAGATTAGCACCCTTTCTTTGGAATTCCTTCGGTTCGTGTATTCGAAACGACGAGTGGGTCGCCTGTGTCCCGTTATGAACAGAACGAGCGATAACTGTATTGGCCGGATAACACGGTGCCTTATTACCGGCGTCCTGCACCAACGAGCCATTATCTAAAGGATGGAGAATCGAAGTCCGTAAACTATGCTTCTCGTGTAGGGGTTAATGCATTTTTCCGTGCACACAAACGATAATCGCGATCTTACGAGCCACGAATTTCAATGGAATTCATCTGGCAACCTGCAAACGAGCGCAGCGGGTGTTGTGCTCGGTTGGAATCGGGTTTTCGTGTCATAAGGACAGCTGCATAATTCAAGGCTACGAGGTGCCGGTACATCGCGCAACCAGTCGTCCTGATTTTCGTGGATTTTTCAGTGTGCCTGCGGTGGTTAAAAACGACTTTGAACGCGCCTCGTAAGCGTTCGTGAGACTGCGTAATCTTTGCAGACACCCGATAATGTTAAAGTATTCTTAGAACAAGCGCACTTTGCTGGCACTGGATCGTTCTTATCGTAGAGGCAACGGTATCGTAAAGAAGTATTCGTATGGCAGCGAATCCAAAGGAAGCAGGGCTTTTTATAAAAGCGTATTTTCCACCGCAAACTTCCGAGAATGTCGATCGAAGAAACGACAGTGTACGAGAGCAGAATGTTTGCATATTACCGGTTCCCGTACAATAACCTTATAAAACGCACGCGAACGGATTTGCTCGATAATATTCTGAAAATGGAACTGGAATAATTATAAATTAATACCCGCCAACATCGCGTCTACGAGATGCGCACAGTTGTGGTTGTACCTGGCGCGCAGCTAGTACGCGCTATTAATATTAAATCAACTATTATTATATGTATAAGATTGCACTTGGACGTAGTAGCAAACACAGGATAAATAAATTACAGATGTTTGACGAGGATGTAGGTTATAGTTGCTCGTAATTATTCGTGATTCAGGTAACCGGCTCGACTACTGTTGCGCTTCGAACAAGAGGGACAAGAGGGACAAGATCGTCTTCCGCGTGTTTCCAAGCGAGCCGCATCTTCAACTCGATCGTGATCCGTTAAATTATTCTTCGGCCAAATAGCAAAGGTCGTCGTTTTTAAAACGCGTTTTAAAGTTAATCATAAATTTCTTTGGACAATTGATATAGAAATTTTGATAGAAAAGCAGGAACCTTTTAATTTCAACAACTCACCGTTTCGCGAGGATTCTGCAATCGAGTAATCTCCATGAGCCATCTTGAAATTGTGCAAAAGAGCCTGCCTCGTCAATTCAGGATCGATGGTTCGAGGTTGATGAGATCTCGCCGCCCGACTGCCCGCCCATAGATTCTTATAACTTCTCGATATCGCGGCTCTACGGCAGTCGTTAGTTTTGATAACGGTATCACGATTAAAGCAGACATCTTTCAAATTCCAGCGAAGAACCTTATAAGGATACACTTACTGGGGATACTGCATGTTATTTGGGCCTATACAATCAGCTGGATCCGTCAGCGCATCTCCCCAAACGTATTTCAAGCCCAACCTGTTTCCCTCGCATTTTTTGGCTCCGTCCACGTGGGCGGATATCGTGATAACGAGAATCAGACCGAGGTACCTGGACATCTGAAATTATAGTAAAAGCCATGAGAACGACACACCTGGACGAACTAATAGGAATCGCTAATTCATTTGAAAGCAGCAGAGAATTTTAATCGGAGAACTAGACTGATAGAATCTATAATAACAATAGTCGTTTGTACACTCTAAAACAAAAGCGTGAAACCAAACAGATGGTTTCACGTATCGAGATCCATTTCTCAAAGACGCGTGTATTAATGAGAACTAATTACGTCGATGAGCTACAACTCATGAATAAAACAATTACAACTGGCGCTGGACTTGGATTACCGGGACTCGTACGATAGAACGCGTTGTCGCAACGACGAAAGGTGTGAGCGAGCGCAGTCTTGGAACTCGAGTTCGCACGAGGTCAAGAGCAAAAGTAAATGACACTGGCTCTGAATTGTGACTCGTCGTGTAAAAATTCGCTGAAATTTTTCAAGTATCAACGAAATCGTTCCTGTACACTTGTCCTCGTCGATACGCGTGTAATCGGCGATCACGGAGCTGATCACTCTTTTATTATTAGCCTATAATTTTGCGGACGTTTAACGATTGACTCCAACTCTGTCATTATCGTTTCTTTCTCCGAGTTCGTCGACAGAGGTTCCGTTTCACGGGCTGGTAGCGCGAACAGTCTGGACGGCAAAGAAACGAGCTAACTTTTTTCCCTTTCAAACCTCACGAACGATGAAAATCGTCCGGACGGCGCGAGAGAGTGACGACCGTGCGCAATTAAGAATAACAATTAGGGAGCGAACGTAATCGATATGTATCCGTGTATAGAGTTTGGGGTTTCTAGGTTGTCGGGTCCATATAACTTCCGCTATACTTGTTGCAATTAAATACGAGTGAAAGCAGCTCGATAGTATGTCGTTAATTGTGTTAGACGCTCAATTCCGAACATCTTGCGAACTTGTTAATTCGTTCCTAGAAATTTCGGTTTAATGTAACGTTTTCATCAACGAGTGCCACTTATGGTTGATCATTTTCTGCCCACTTTTAGCATTTATTCTTAGTTCCACACTAACAGGGATAACTAGCAACATTTGTAAGGATTGGAATGTACATTAATTTCGACCTTGTAGCTAATTAAAAGCGTTCCGAACGGAAGCCGCGAGTTATTTGGTTTAGTTATATTTTGGCACGCGAGTCATAGCGCATCAGCGCGAACGAATTTTAAATAAAACCGACACAATGTGGCGTGTAATTGTCGCATGATATCGATCGCAGAATAAAGACCTTCGAATAAGTATCTATGATAAATTTGACCGCATCTTGGTAGATTATACGCGTAACAGCGATCTTGCGAAAAATGCGAGATAGAGCCAAGAAATATGGAGTGCACGTGAGAATCACTTGAACTAGGAAGATCGAGGTCTTTCACAGGTTCCCGGATTCACGGTAATTTAGGATCAACAGGAACAATTATTAGAGTCCCATCTTCTCACGTCGTTAGAACGCTTTTTCCCAGCACCCGTCGAGAGAGTACTGTTAATATGCTAACGCGTCGCGAGAATAATTAACAGGCTATCTCCGATCGTGGAAACGGTTGGTCGAATTGAAGCGAAGCTATCCTTCGAGGAAGTTCGAACGATTAGATGTAATACGAGAATTGGTAGATGAAATAGAGTCGGTAAAACACGACGAAGAAAAAGCTTAGAAAAAAATGATGCTTCCGGTACTCGGGAACAGATTCCTCGTGGACCATGAGAACGTTATGCGGTTAATTCTAACGGTAAAGATGAATCGTCCAAAACGTTCTTTCCTCTCGCTTCGGTCGTTCTTTATCGAGTATACGTTTACTCGTCTTTATTCTCCGTTAACGGTACAATCATTTTGGAGCTTCGTTTCATGAATAAATTATTATAACTGTCAAGGAGTTGCTACGTATTCGAAATTTCTCATCTTCAGCTTTTGCGCTCGCATCGCGGAGATCTCATTGTCAAGTGCTCATTATCGCTTTCACATGATATAGCGCAGACTATATGCGAATCATTGAATATTTAATCACAATTTCATACCGAAGGATGCATACGATAAGTGATCGTTATCTCGTAGCATTAAGAGCAACATACTTAACGATAGAAAAAACAGCAACTTTACACGAAGCATTATGGTTCTTCGAAAACGGAAGGGTGCAATGAAAAAGATTGGAACGCAATTTTGTAGCAGGTATTAACCGAGGAAAAAGTCAGCTCGAGGCGGCGTGCCTAAACGTTGTTCGTTCGCCCTGGATAATAAAAGCTTTGAAGAATCTCGGCGTCCGTAGTACTGAAACTTGACTACAGTAATCATTTTTCAGATGCCTTGTTCTTCTCTCGTACCTGTACCTGGTTAGAATATTTTCCAAAGTCAATCTCAATCTTCTCAGTTCCGAAAGATTTACGTTCATCGTTCGCTGTGGCAATGCACGTGCTAGTCTTTTATCGGGAGGTCCAAATTTTATGATTATTCGTGTGCTTCTGTATTAGAATTTTAAATACAGGGGAACTCTAACTACGAATAAAGCCAGAAGACTCGAATTTGAATTTAAATTTCGCGATTCCAGGTTGTAGTTAATTTATTTTTATATCTACTTTATATTAGAGACCTGACTTGAATGAAATATTAAAGGACAACGAAAGTTAATGAATTTCGAAGTCATAAAAGTTTATTACATACCACTTTCTTGTGTTATGTTCGACAATTCAATCGTAAAAATTTGTAATTAATATTTGTTACAGCCTATAGGATGTCACTCACCGTGAGGAAGACTATATCTAACACCGTAAGTTTGAATCCTTTTCTCGGTCCGCTTGGCGATACGATCTGCTACGCGTTACATGAATCGGTCGAAATGTTCAAATGTAAGAAAGGACGGAATTAAAACGAGGGCACACTATTTCCTTAAACACTGATCATGTCACCACACCGGATGTCGTGGGGTCGTACACCTCCGTCCTCACAGGTGGATGTCCAGAGGTTGACTGTAGAATTGTAAGTAACCGCTCTCTGTGCTCTGGTAGAGCCGGGAGAAAGAGGGGATGAGACGAGAAATATCGGCCCCTATTCTACCTCGAAACCTTTTTTTCTCTCATTGGAGAAAAAGTTTGAAGAGAAAACGAAAGAGGGTAGCCGGGAACGCCCCCCCCCCTTTTTCCCTGCATTTCGGCAAAAGGTATCTTTCGAATCATTCATCAACGCAGTTGAATGTTTTAGAGAAATTAATATTTTGTATTTAAAAATTTTATTGGTAATTTATATATATATATATCGTTAAATTAGGAATTAAGGGTTAAAGTAATAATACAATCTTTGGTATTACACTCTCTTTATAGTTTCGTGATAATGTACAAAGTACGCATATTCTTAAATTAACAATGAAAAAGTACAATAGATTTAATGTGCCACAAATTATTTGAATCAGTATTGGTTTTTATCCAATTGGTCGCAACCAAGTTTAATAAATTGTCTGTGTGTTACATATTCGTATAAAAACTATGCAACTCGAAGAAATTTATAATATTTTATTTAAATATTAACCTGTTATCAGTTAAAAGTCATTGTATTCATAAGGTCTTACTGCTATTTTTTTTTTTTTTTTTAATAATGTCAAAACACTTTTCCATTTAAGACTAAGCATTATATTATATCGACAATGTATATTCAGAATATCTTTTCTAAACAGACTTAATGACAGATAAAAACGAGAATCATTCAAGCGACGTCGTTTACTCGACTTTCGATGATAACAGATGTAAATGCTATCTGCTGAACTTCCTATTAATTCTAGGAATGATAAATTTGTAAAATATGTTACATATTGCAATAGACAACATTCATTAGTTTATAATACAGTAGCTAGTCAGTATCGAAGTAGTTCTCGTAAGCTGTACTTCTCATATTAAAATAGTGACAGATATTTTTGATGGACATATTCGAATTGCAGTCTTATAGATACTAATTGTTAAAAGAAAAAAAAAAAAAAAAAACTTCGTGGAAACGACTCGACAGCGTTGAATAAAAATTCGAAAAGTTCAACGTAACAGAAAAATTTTACTCCACGCAATTTTGAAATTATCAAGTACAACAGCATTAATGTCGTGATGCTAAAATTAATAATCACGTATCTTACTATGGAAAACTTAAAAGTTCCTAATCCTTATATTCATTTACTTAACTAAATATATAGACTAATAATGCTAAAATATGTTAATTTACATTTTACAACTGCTTACTCAATCGTCAAATTTAATAGAATTGACGCTAGTATCTATTTGACCGCCGCGGTAGCTACCACGTTTTTTCTTCGTCTTTTCTTGACGAAATGACTTTCCTCTCGTAAATTTGAGGTCGTGATTCGCTTTTTCTCCCCAAGAGCCACGAGCACCTTTCTGTTGAAAAAAATTATATTTTCACTTACCATGTTTATATTTATTTGGATACTTGACTACCTCGAACTGATTGCCCCTCACCTTTATACCTAATTTCTATCATCAATCGTCAAATGTTATCTTTTTATTTTGTTGCGATGGACTATCGAATGATTTCTTTCTGTCGAAACCGCCTCTACCCCCTCTGAACCCACCGCGACCACCCCTTTCGCCATCATTGTTACCCCATGATCTCCTAAATCCGTCAGATTTACCCCCTTCGTTATCATTTCCACTCCACGACCTTCTATTGTCAAAACCACCTCTGAAATTTCCTCGACCGCCTCTAAAACCACCTCTACCTCCCCTATCCCCACCTCCACGACCTCTATCACCACCGCGACCACCCCGATCGCCGCCACCGCGACCTCCCCGATCGCCACCACCGCGACCTCCCCGATCACCGCCACCGCGGCCCCCTCTGAACCCACCACGACCGAAACCACCTCTGCCTCCACCGAATCCACCCCTTCCTCCATGTTTCTTAAAACCACCCTCCTCCTGATCGTCCTCCTAAAACAGAAGGGAAACTCAGGTCAATCGCCGTTTTCTATACACGTACATAAACATCTTTCTCAGTTGCTTTTATTCTTTCTTTCTTTTTTTTTTTTTTTTTTTTTTTTTTTTTTTTTTTTAAGCTCCTATCCAGAAAACATAAAAGGAGTCGGTTAATGTTGGGAAATATTGTCTCAAGCTTTTATAAAACGTCGAGTGATCTGTGCTTCGAAGTTGTTTTTATTTTTTTTTTTTTTTAAGCTCCTATCCAGAAAACATAAAAGGAGTCGGTTAATGTTGGGAAATATTGTCTCAAGCTTTTATAAAACGTCGAGTGATCTGTGCTTCGAAGTTGTTTTTATTTTTTTTTTTTTTTTTTTTTTTTTTTTTTTTTTAAGCTCCTATCGAGAAAACATAAAAGGAGTCGGTGAATGCAGGGAAACATGGTCTCAAGCTTTTATAAAACGGCGAGTGATCTGTGCTTCGAAGATGTTTCCAAGCATTTACCTTTGCCTCAAATGAATTGTTTGCCAATTTAGGGTCCAATTTTATCTCTTCGTCCTTTACACGACGAAACGGAATATTTTTTTGCTGTTAAACACAAAATCTCGTCAATAAAAAATTTGTATTTTTCAAACTAAATGTATAAAACATAGTAATTATTCGCTCATTAAAATACATTACCTTATCACCATTAAAGCTGTTATTTGCCTTCACAAAATTACTGTAATTATTTTTCTGAGCTTTTGCAGGAGGCCTTTCTGCATCTTCCTCTTCCTGACCCTGTTCTATATCTTTATGTTTCCTCTTTTCAGCTTTAGCTGGTGTTTTTTGTAGCGGTACTTTCTGTTGCTCTTTTTCATCAGAATCACTTTCCTCCGACTCTTTTTTAGTTGCTACTGGTTTTGGAGTATTTTTAGCTTTAGGCGTAACTTTTGCTTTTTCATCTTCGGATGAATCTGAATCAGAGTCTTCGCTAGACGATTCTTTTTTAGCACTAACTTTTGTTACCGCTTTTGCAGGTGTAAACGTTACAACTTTCGGAGGTGATTTTTCATCTTCGGAATCATCTGAATCTTCAGAACTAGACTCTTCTTTCTTTGCTGTTGGTTTTGCTACTACTGTTTTTGGAGCTGGCTTTTCATCTTCGTCAGAATCATCGGAATCTTCACTAGAAGATTCGGTTTTCTTAGTTACAACAGATTTAGCTGGTGTTACCAATTTAGCAGGAGCAGGTTTCTTGGCTGGTGGTTCTTCCTCTTCGCTGCTGTCTTCGCTAGAAGACTGTTCCTTCTTAACAGGTACTCTCTTTGTAGCTGCTGGTGTTGCCGGAGTAGCTAGTTTTTTTGCCGGTGGCTGTTCCTCTTCGCTACTATCTTCGTTAGAAGACTCTCCTTTCTTTGTAGCTATCGGTGTTGGTAGAGGGGTAGCCTTCTTGCCTTTTGGCGCTTCTTCCTCGCTACTTTCTTCGCTAGATGATTCTTCTTTCGCGACTGTGACCATTGGCTTGGTTGGCAAACCTTTCCCTTGCTTTCCAGGTTTTAATGTTTCTTTCTTTTGTTGAATAGGTTTTTCTGGTTTTTTCTTCTCCTGGACAGATTTAGAAGTTTGCTTTCCAACTTGTGTCTTTGCAATAGTTGTCTCTTGCGAGGAATCGTCAGAATCGTCGCTTGAAGATTCCTGCTTCTTAGTAACTTTAGCAGGTGTTGCAGCTAGTTTACTTTTAACCGCTGGCTGCGGTTTGGCTTTCTCTTCTTCCGAGGAGTCATCCGAATCATCGCTCGATGATTCTTCTTTTTGAACCGATGTTTTTACTACAGGTTTCTTCAATACTGGCTTAACCGGACTTTCTTCTTCGCTATCGCTGTCTTCGCTCGAAGACTCTTTTTTACCGACTGCAGTTTTTGATTGAGGCATCGCACCTGGTTTTGCACTCGTCTTTGCGGTTATGTTTACTTTGGACACTTCTTCGTTATCCGAATCAGAATCATCCGAAGATTCCTGTGCTTTATTTAGTTGAGCTACTTTAGGGGTTGACGGAACTTTCGATGTCTCTTCTTCTTCCGAAGAACTTTCATCTGAACTTTCTTTTTTTTTTACAGGGACTGCTTTGGATAATGGTTTAACAGCCTTAGTTTGTGTAGCTACTTTGGGCATCGGTTTTTCATCCTCGCTGGAGGTGTCCTCTGAAGATTCTTTTTGCTTATTGTTTACTATAGCATTAACCGTAACTTTCCCATTTATTTGTGGATTTTTTTTCGGTGCTTCCTCTTCACTCTCTGAACTCGAATCTGAACTACTATCGTTAGCTTGTGCTTTTACGTTTAATTTTTTTGGGGATGTTTTTTGGAAGTATTGAAATACTTCTTGAATCGTTGGAGCTCCTTTCGGCAATGCGGGCTGAAAACGAAATGAACGAGTTTCAGCGGGGGTCGTATTACGTTTAAAATGATCTAAAATATGATCGATATCAGAAAATATGGTACGAATGAAAAAGGTAATTAGTACCGGTATTAGAAGTAAAAATAATGATAATCAAATTCTATTTGAAAATGAAATTGAAATGTAAAGTAACGCAAAATATTTCGACCACGTGGTACAGAAGCCAAATGGCGGTACTTGTACCGCATGGGGTTCGGCATTCAAAGAATCGATTAGGTAATGTATATATACAAAATTTCGTTGTAACCTTACCGCTTTTGTTTTCTTCTGAAAAACCTTTGCCAGCGACGCGTCTTTTTTTAATAAATAATCGTATACAAGGGCAGAGACACTCAGTTCTTCAGCGGATGCCATGATGGACGCGTGCGAAGAGGTTGAAAAATTAACCGCAATTGGATGGAGGACAATCGTACGCTCTCTGTTCTATTATGTGTGGCGCTACAATCGTGCATGAATTGCATCGAATTAAGATGCGTAACATCTTCCCAATTATTGAACACATTTTAGTGATTTAATTTTGTGTTAAAAATGTGTTCCTACCAGTTTCTAGAAATTTACTTTCAGCTCTGATGTATTCGTTTCGTTATCGTTGTTTAGTTAATTATCGTTACTTTCGATTTAAAATTTTGCACGTTAATATTCACTGTAGTTTGAAATTTTTGAACATCGTTGTTAAGGAATGTACGTTAATTATTGGTTTATTTTATGAACGTATTGAAAAGTTTCAAATTTTTTCTTTATTTCATGATTGGTGAAACATTGATCAGTAGGCAGCGTATTGGGTGATTTTAAAATGATAAACCGGCTATATTGTAACCTGTAAAGTGTTGTAATTTTGAGCGGAAATTTAGTTTGTTTAATCGTGTTGCGTGATAGTTGTTTGAAAATTATGACAGAGACTCAGCAAAAAGCAAAATGTATAACGCTGAAAGGTTCAGCAGAATTGGTCAAAGAATATCTTCGTAAGTTAATTATCGTTTTATTATTCTTTTAAAAGAAATTTACGGTCGTTTATCGTTGATCGTTGCTTGGGATTCGATAGAAATCTGTTAGCTTACCAATTGTTCGTTTTTGTTGCAGTTTATGGCGTGAACAGTATTCTGTACCAAAGAGGCATTTATCCACCAGAAACGTTCGAACCCGCCGAACATTTTGGTTTGTTCGTTTTAATGTCAACAGATGAAAAGATCAGAGGATTTTTGGATACTGTTCTTGGCCAGATTCAAGAATGGCTTACTCAACGAAAAGTACAAAAAATAACGCTTGTTATAACGAACGTGAATACCAAAGAAGTTTTAGAAAAATGGGATTTCAAGGTTGATTACGAAGGTCAAACTTCCAATGGCATCAAGGATATCGCAAATAACGATCTTTCCGATGTGGGCACAAAAGATGCGAAGACTATACAGAAGGAGATTCGTGAAGTTATACGTCAGATCACAGGTAAAGTATTACATTCAAGAATTTAAGTTGCGTTAGAATGTTTTCGTATCAACCAGTTATCATAACAATTTGTTTCGTTAATTCCTTCGTGTTACAGGTACTGTCAGTTTTCTTCCATTATTGGATTGTTTATGTTCATTCGATATCTTGACTTATACCGTGCCCGATTGTGGTATTCCAAAAGAATGGGACGAAACGCAACCTGTATTTATTGCAAATAGTCAAGAAGTACAGTTAAGATCATTTTCAACTTCTATTCATAAAATGGAAACCATAGTTAGCTATAAGAATGTTTAAGTTTATGTTTCATCCTTGATGGTTGAAATGTACATAAGAAACATATGTTTATTTCAACCTTTTAGCAATATTTAATATTAAAGACTGCTATTTAAATTTTACTTTCTATGAAAATGATTATACGATATAAGTGGTCGTGTTGTTTTTAAGGGTTTCAACTTGTATACTAATTATTATTATTATTGTCTAAAAAGAGTTTTATACGAATATATATTTTGACATAACTTGGATAGTTTGTCATCTCATTTTATAGGAAGCCTCCGATTCCAATTGTTCTTTTCACATTCTGGAGTCCTACTTCTTTTTCCTTACGTTAACATACATTTCCTCGATTCTACTTTTGTATCTAATTGTTTAGTAATCGAATCCACGATTAGGAAAAACAAAGGATTGACAAGAATCTTGGCAGATTTTATTAAAACATAATTGACTATTACACTTAACACAGGAATTATATTATTTTACTTGGCAAAGCATGAAAGATACGACTAGAATAAAATATTTTTCGTGTTTGACGTTTCTCATATACCAAATCGCAAGTAACATCGTTAGCATTACATAAATACATATTCATAAGTGTACAAGTGCTCCAAATTTATCGAATACTTCGTTCCTTTTTTTTTCTTTTTTTCTTTTTTTCTT
>SMSQ01019759.1:26988-40592 GCA_019453375.1 Ctenoplectra terminalis | reverse complement strand
TTTTTTTTTTTTTTCACTTTAACTACAATTGGATAGAAAGAAATTAATAAGTCTTGACAGAAGTTTGAGCGTGCGATGCTCGAATAATAGTCACCTACCGAAAGACTCGAGTTGTCAGGAAATATAATATTGGGGAAAGGACAGGCGCGCGACATTAGACGGAACGGCGCACCATCGATGACTCACGATGACTTTCATACAAATCGTTCGATAGGTACGAGCGACCAAATGAATTTGTAACGAAAAAGCACGGCGGCACTAGTAAGCTTGCACGGACATCATACGCTCCCATGATTTTCTTCTTTTCTCAATGTCTCTGGTATATCGCTAGAATTGCTAGACTTGCTCTTCTCTCGCAGAAGAACGTTGGAACACAGTTCGCTCGTTTGTTCGACAATTATCTATACGTAACCTTTTATAGCTCTAAAATGTAAAAAGTAAGCGTATGTATGTTCCCCGATCAATAGAAACGCAAAACATCGTTTAGTTCTGTTCAAAGTTTCGTTCGAGTAACGTCAAGCATCGTCGCAAGAAATGTCTTAGTTGTTATCTCGGGCTTCGTCTTAATTATCAACGCGCCTTGTTTTCCACCGTTACCTTCGATTCTTTCTATCTCCTTTTTTCCGTCGACGATCGTTTCAGCGAGACCAATCGAGACTGATATCTCGATTCGGCAATGCTGGATCGAAAATACAATTACTCGCTCGCTTTCGAGGTGTAACAATTCTTACGGCGATGCTTGCCACGAGCTCTGTTAATTAAAGTACGAACGACTCTGTCGACCAATTTCCACCGAGTCCTCGATTCGTGCTTTACCCTCCAAGAACAGGCGACACACTTATGTTGAATCACTTACGTTTCGATCAATCGGTATTCGACGCACACACGCTGCTCGAAGGGAATACAAGGAATACTTTGTACAGGAGCGTCCTGGACGCGTCTAAACGCACGCTTCGACGAACTGTCGCTCGAAAACCGAGGAGCGCCTTTTCACGGTAACTTTGCTCCAGATTCGGAACAGCTGGCCATTTTTCGAGACAGTTGTTTCCATCGACGAATGGTTCGCGAGCTGTTTATCAATAGGATCGCTTGATTTTGGACACGAACCGGAAACATGTATGCCACGTTTAACAAAATTTCGATAGATCTGTATCGAACGGATTCGAACGGGATGTAAAGTTTTCCAAATCGTTCAACTCTACGTTAGTTCGCGCAATTACGTTCCTGCTTCGAAGATATTGGTTGCCGCGTAGGAAGGAAGTAGGAAGACTCGTTGATCCCGGAAATCCTATTACAAGATCTGGGATTGTCCAGGTCGAGTCTTTCTTCTTACAATCCCGTAAAACGGAATCGTCGCGTCCACGTGATGTTCTAACGATCCGCACGTGCTTGCGGATACGGTTTACGACGTTCTCCCCGCTTTATTTTTCTACCTCTCTCTGTCCCTTTCCTCGCCTGTCTCGTTCTTTAGTCCGGTGAAAATCTCCCAAGAGACGAGACGTTCGAAAAAGAAAGGAAAGCACGGGTTTCCGAGTCGCTTTCAAGAAAGATTACAGAAGATTCTACTGCATTCTATGGCACGAGACACGAAACAAAAATCGATACGCATGCACACGTTCTGCAACAGTTCCGAGCTCCGTTTTAATTTTCAATACGCGTAAATGATCGACGCGCGAAATAACGATCTCGAGGGAGAAAATTAAAGCTGTTGGAACACACCGTGCGAATACACTGTCAGAGAAAACATATCTCTCTAAATGCAGTTTCCACACATGGAACTTAAATTTGATTTGACTATGATATTTTTGTTCGTGCCGTTACAAACATAGTTCGTGCAGCAACGTTTGTCGTGTTTCTAACATTTTTCGACCAGGAATCAAGAGAGAGAGAGAGAGAGAGACAGACAGACAGACAGAGAGAGAGAGAGAGAGAGAGAGAAAGAGCGAGAGAAAAAAAGAGGGGATGGAATTTTTCGGTTTTTCTTTTTTTTTCTCTTTTTTTCTTTTCTCTCTCTCTCTCTCTCTCTCTCTCTCGAACGTTGAATTCAACCGCGACCTCCTTTTGTCCGTGAACACGGTGTTTCCATTTGATGACATCCCTTGTTCCTCGTGATTCTTGGTTCTTCGTGTTTGCTCTTGTACGATGTCGAACCACTCGACGATACTCTGCAACGAAAAAGAAGTTTGGATCGATTAAAAGGAGCTTCCTTTGGGTGTACTCAGGTCCTGAATCGAACGAATCGAGCCGCCATTGCCAAGATATTCTCTGCTGGCAATTTAAAGGGCGCCACAGCGAACAAGGTAAACTCTAGCTCAAAGAAATTAAGCTGGAAGCCAAATTAGCGGTTTTACGGTGATCTTGCCGCGTCTGCGGGTCAATCAAATATTCAACGGTTAAAACGAAACTAGGAGGTAGTCCGACGTTGATCCATTTATCCTGGCAAGTCCTCCGGCAATTTCTCATTTCGAACGAAACGGAAGGCAAGCTCCTCTGTTTTCCCTGAAACTTTCTTCNAATTTCGATAGATCTGTATCGAACGGATTCGAACGGGATGTAAAGTTTTCCAAATCGTTCAACTCTACGTTAGTTCGCGCAATTACGTTCCTGCTTCGAAGATATTGGTTGCCGCGTAGGAAGGAAGTAGGAAGACTCGTTGATCCCGGAAATCCTATTACAAGATCTGGGATTGTCCAGGTCGAGTCTTTCTTCTTACAATCCCGTAAAACGGAATCGTCGCGTCCACGTGATGTTCTAACGATCCGCACGTGCTTGCGGATACGGTTTACGACGTTCTCCCCGCTTTATTTTTCTACCTCTCTCTGTCCCTTTCCTCGCCTGTCTCGTTCTTTAGTCCGGTGAAAATCTCCCAAGAGACGAGACGTTCGAAAAAGAAAGGAAAGCACGGGTTTCCGAGTCGCTTTCAAGAAAGATTACAGAAGATTCTACTGCATTCTATGGCACGAGACACGAAACAAAAATCGATACGCATGCACACGTTCTGCAACAGTTCCGAGCTCCGTTTTAATTTTCAATACGCGTAAATGATCGACGCGCGAAATAACGATCTCGAGGGAGAAAATTAAAGCTGTTGGAACACACCGTGCGAATACACTGTCAGAGAAAACATATCTCTCTAAATGCAGTTTCCACACATGGAACTTAAATTTGATTTGACTATGATATTTTTGTTCGTGCCGTTACAAACATAGTTCGTGCAGCAACGTTTGTCGTGTTTCTAACATTTTTCGACCAGGAATCAAGAGAGAGAGAGAGAGAGAGACAGAGACAGAGAGAGAGAGAGAGAAAGAGAAAGAGCGAGAGAAAAAAAGAGGGGATGGAATTTTTCGGTTTTTCTTTTTTTTCTTTTTTTTCTTTTCTCTCTCTCTCTCTCGAACGTTGAATTCAACCGCGACCTCCTTTTGTCCGTGAACACGGTGTTTCCATTTGATGACATCCCTTGTTCCTCGTGATTCTTGGTTCTTCGTGTTTGCTCTTGTACGATGTCGAACCACTCGACGATACTCTGCAACGAAAAAGAAGTTTGGATCGATTAAAAGGAGCTTCCTTTGGGTGTACTCAGGTCCTGAATCGAACGAATCGAGCCGCCATTGCCAAGATATTCTCTGCTGGCAATTTAAAGGGCGCCACAGCGAACAAGGTAAACTCTAGCTCAAAGAAATTAAGCTGGAAGCCAAATTAGCGGTTTTACGGTGATCTTGCCGCGTCTGCGGGTCAATCAAATATTCAACGGTTAAAACGAAACTAGGAGGTAGTCCGACGTTGATCCATTTATCCTGGCAAGTCCTCCGGCAATTTCTCATTTCGAACGAAACGGAAGGCAAGCTCCTCTGTTTTCCCTGAAACTTTCTTCTCTTCCGTGGTGCTGTTTCGACGCGGTTGTTACTCTCTCTCTCTCTCCCCTTTCTTCTTTGTGTTATGGATGAAGCATCGTTCGGAACGATCCTCCGCAACCCTTCTTCTTTCTTCATCTATCCTATTTGTCCTTCTTCTTCCGTTGCCGCGCGTAGATTCATCTTTATCTTAACGCGACTCACCCTCGTGGATATTGCGTACAACGGAACGTCTCTGTTGCGTTCCCTTTCTGCCTTCTCTTCGATAAAACCAGTGGCTTAAAATGGCTAATGAAACGAAGCTAGCTAATGATAGTTTACCTTGTCTCCGGTTTAACGAATCTGTCCAATGGAAATTCTATACGATTGGTCTACTGGTATGCGCGAAATTATTCGAATAAATAGGAAATAGAAAATTCTTACCTCGTTCGGTACGATCAGCGAGAATAATTGTCTCCGCCTGAGAACGTAGAGAGAACGTAGCTTCCGCGTATCAGAAGAGCTTCCTTTCAGCCGGAAAAGTATGTTCCCTGTTGTGAATTCGAGCAGACTAGTTGATGGCGTCGAACTGTCGACAGTCCAGGTTGCGGGATGCGCGTGGTTCACATTGGTCGGCGAATCGCTTCATCTCCTGGGGCTCTCCTGTGGCAGCGAGTGGCCGTTGAAATTATTCGTAGACTGCGAAAGACGGTGGTTCCTCCG
Source organism: Ctenoplectra terminalis (assembly GCA_019453375.1). Classification (NCBI taxonomy): domain Eukaryota; kingdom Metazoa; phylum Arthropoda; class Insecta; order Hymenoptera; family Apidae; genus Ctenoplectra; species Ctenoplectra terminalis. The sequence continues at coordinate 36,039 of SMSQ01019759.1, read as the reverse complement.
CTTCCGGACTTTCCGGCCTAATTAGTCCGGTTCTATTAAGTTTATCCGGGGGCATCAGAGTGGCCAAGTTCCCCGGAGAACTGGCGCCGCAGCAGGAAAGTTTGGTCAACCGGCGGGAGATAATTCTAGACTAACTAGGGAATGATTAAGCCAGAATGCCATAGATCGTATGCTACCACCGTACTCCTCTTGTCCGATTTACGATTCGTGCTAAGTAATAATTAGACGGTTTCAACGATTCTCCGTAATGGCAATTCGTTGGATACAGATAGAGGCTTTGATAGATATTCGAACGAACAAGTATCAACGGTTTAGTTTGTATCAGGTTTAGAGCAAGTGTACGTTCGATCGTATATAAGAGAGATTGGCGTTAGCAGTCGTTACGAACAAGTGGAATCGGTAATAGATGTGGCCGAGAAATTTGTTTTTCTCGGCTGGAGAGTACCGATAATGGTCTTTGCTTCTAATTAACACAAGCCATTTGGTTTATCTATGAACGTTGAAGTCGTTGAGTTTCGTTCTTGTTACGGCTGGTAACGAAACGATTTCACGGTTTACCGATGTGTACTCAGGCAATTATCAGCGAGGGGGAGGGCCACATTCGCGTATTAATACGCGATTACACTCGGCGACGATTAAAAAATAATTGCCGCCTGCGTTGAGCGTGTACGCGACAACGAATGAAAATGGGAAATTTAATTTTTATTTCACGCTCGCTCCGAAGGACGCTCGTTACAATTTGTCCTCGTAATTGATTTTGATCGTCAAAGAACGGTCGAGGCGGAAAACGTGCCTTTATCAACCATTAACGAATTTTCTGGTAAAGCCGTTCGCTATCTCGTCGCTGCTTTCAACAAATTATTTTAATTGTCGTTAATCCTTTGCTCGTGAGCGTTATTCTTCCCAGTGGGCAGAAGTTCCATGCGACGACTAACGAGTTTCTCGAGCACAGTTTCTCTAATACGAGATGGTCAGCACTTGTATCATCTTCAGATTCGTAACTCGAAAGTGTCCTGTAGTTGGGGAGCATCGGCTTTGAAACCGTACCGTAAGTTAGCCGTGTTACCACGCGTTGAATAGTTTGCAAGTCCATTATGGTGGCTTTAAGGAGGCGTATTTTGCACACGTTGCACACGTTGCACATAAACTTCATTGGTATAAATCTTCATTGGTTCTCGATACGTGTAGCTAACGCATTCGAGCAAAGCGTTTCATTGTTCAAACTATACGTCTCTGTTATCCCTAGGATGATTCGTATTTTTTGATCTCTTTTATTCTGCCAACGAATATAATTTTCCGAGCTTGAAGCGTCGCTGGAATTTTAACAAATTAAATTATTCCGACTGATTAAACGTGCAAAAGGGAATGTAAATATTCTGGAGTTAATTTCCAAACATGGAGAATTTAGCAGCCATTTCTTTGGACGATCGTTGCGAGATTCACTCGCTTTCTTTCTCTCTTTCGCGAAGCGTTCGAGCTCGTTGCGTTTCGGGAGTTTGCTTTTTTCCAGGAAAGCTTTTTTCCACGGTGCAAAGGTTGCCGCGAGTTAGCAAAGAGCTCCAGTGCAGATATCGCGGAGCTCATATCCCAGGGCACTCTTTTCGCTGCGTTTCCTCGCCTTTTTCTCTTTTTTCACCAGCGTTCCTTCTCGCAAAACGACTATTCCTCCGTGCTCCCCTGACACGCCGTGCTATCTAAGGACTCCAGGGAGAGCCGGCTGGATATTACATCGGGTTCCGCGTTTATTAATCTACGAATTACTTCTCCGGAGTCACGTAAACGTGCTAGAATTGTCGACAAAGAAAGGCGACACTCCCTTTTCGATCGTAGAGCCGCGTCGTTCGAAAATTTTGTTTGGGAGTTAATCTCTTTCGTGGAAAGAGAAACGAGCAATCGCGTAACGCGGATCGAGAGGAAAAAAATCGATATTTTATACGAAAGTACAAACGTCTTGCGACTATTGATCGTGCTAGAATTGAACTCTCTATAAACTCTTTTCGATTTAACGCTCTATTCACGAGTACTCGGCTTAATTCTGTTTGCGCGTCGGCTAACGAGTAGTTTCAATCTAGCGTGGTAGTTTCAATCGCGATAGGTATCGCGACAAAGTTGGGACTTTTTTTACTGTAAGATTTTTTAAGAAATGGGGAGTTATATCGGTGGAACAGTCATAAATTAGGACAACAGGAAATTGAGTAACGAAGAGAATAGGAAGAAATGCAGGAATGAGAGGAATACAAGAGGAAGGTCTAGGAATGAGAACGACCCTTGGATGATAGGAGGAAGTCTGTCAGAACTTAATCACAATACTTGTACATAATTATCGTTGAATATCCGCTTAAACTGCCGAGGACGCGGCTTGACGAACTTACCTCTGAAGATCGACGGCGTAGCCAGGTGCTCGTTGTGGGCTGAAAACGAGGCAACGGCGAACAGGAAGAAGTAGAAGATATAGGAAACGAAGCGGGAAAGTGGAAAACGTTGGAGTCTCGAGAAGGATAAAGTGGAAAGAGAGATAGCGAGGAACGGGTCACGAAAGCTCGAGACGTTTGGTCGGGTCGGGGAATGGAAATATTCCATGGAAAAGTGAAGAGCCCGAAGAGAGTGGAGAAGACGAGGACGCGTATGTAGGAACCTGAATAGGTATTGGGATGGGATGTGGGTGAGGCTACAACAAAACAAAACACGATGAATGTCCCGATGTGCAAGCTGCAAGCACAACAATGTCAGGAAGATCGATGGTTAGTCTTTGTCGGGTAGCGATGCTACGAATTACCTGGATAGATGGCTTCGATAACGCGCTTTCCGATAAATTTTCCCACCGACGTTTAATATTCAGCCCCGTTCTTCGTCACCGGGAACGCTTTTTGGTTCGCTTTATGACGCGACACGTGTACGACTCTATCCAGATGATTCGATTCTCGTTCGATTAAAGATTAGTAGCGTTACTAAACGCGTACGAAGACTAGTGAAAAAATTGATGTGCAAGCAATCATTAGGAATCATTGTTTCCTTTGTTACACGGTTAGCGAAGATGATTAAGCGTTAGCTTACAATTGACTGTTAATCATTAATTTACCTTGACAGTGCCGCTAGATGCGCTAGAAGCGGGCGAGCGTCACGTCCTCGGCGAACGAAGAGAATTTATCCATATCTTGAGTTAGCGAGCAGAACAGAAACACAATTTCGTTAATACCCGGAAATAATCGTTGGTGGACACGAGGCTTCATCGATTCGTCGTTCGTTCGATTCACAGTCGTTTCGACGTAAGAACTTCGCAACAGCTTCAAAGTAACCTACGAATTGGAATTACGAATCGAAGGAAGGAATCGAAGAAGCCAGGGTGATAATGCGACTGTGAAAACGTGACCGCGCGGAAATTCATGTGGGAAAGATTGCGCGTTCGTTTTTGAAAGCGGGAGTGGTCCGGCCTCGTACTACTTCGGCGGTCGTCTTACGGGCTCTTCTGGGCTCTTGCGCGACCCTCGAGAAGAGCGAGCACGAAAGCTAGGACGGGGTCGAGAAATGGTCATACTTCTATTTCCGTCGCTCGTGAATCATTCTCGCTTCATCTATCTCTCTTAACACTGGTATAACGCCGTTATATGGGTCCGTTGAAAGATGCTGCATCCCCGATAAAGCTCCTTCGAGAATGATTTCGTAGGGAGACCGTTTCGAGAAGAACTTTCGCGACGAGAAAGAAAAACGTTCGCCTCGTTGTTTCTCCCCGATGAGAATGACGAGGACGAAGCGAAGCGAACGATACTTCGAGATTGTTTTCCCGCTCGAAACAATATCCGAGCTTGCTGTGGTCAGTAGACCTTGTAACGACGGAAATTTGACCAACGAGTCGCTGGTAAATGGTCCATTTCCAGACCTTTAAAGTGATAAATTTCTTCACGGTGAAGTTGCTACGATCTTCGGGGATCGTTTTAACGATGCGTACTGTTGTTAAAATCCCTGTTAAAATCCAGCAGATTCGAGCAGTAGGATCAAGATCGGACAATGCGTATCAACGGTGTTCCACGATGTATCTTGGTGAACGTCGATCTCGAGAATCTCGATGCAACCACCTATTACGTTCGTTGGCACACACTCGTCGAAAATTAAGCGGAATTCCCGAATTAGCTCGCGAAATTCGCTTAAGCTCGGCCCAATTCGTAGATTAAGCGATTTCGATTAACCAAAAATCTCAGGTTGCGCGTAGCATCGGATCCCCAAGATCGAGATCTCGGTTTGTGGGGTTGAATCGGAACACTGTTCGATCGGCTGGCAACGCGGCATCCAAGTGCATAACGGGACGATAGCCTTGCCACGGTAATACGTATCAGACTACATTTCACGGTTGATCGAGGCTCAGCTCGGCGCCATAGACAATTTCCCAAAGGGTTCCAGACCGATATAATAGGGTGGCCAAGGTATATACCATGGCCACGTAACTCTATCGCATTACCGTTGACCCGAGCAACCGGCAGGCTAGATGCTGCCTCGTTCTCTCGGGGTGAATTCGTCAGTGGCTCGTCGATGCTTGATCGAGGCCAACGGGACTACTTCGAGGGTCAAATTTGGAATTGTGCTTCGCGGCACGTACGTCGATCGTGCCTTCTCTTCCTCTTAGCCAGCGATCTCTTCTCGGTAGTTCGGTTACTCTTCGTTTTGTCCAAGTTTCAAAATTCTTCCACATGTTTTCGAAGCTTAACAGCGACGATAGTTATTCTCTTCTAATCTTGCTCGAACCTAAAAGCGGTGTTTTTGTTTTCCAGAGTCGCGTCGCGTTGGTTCGACAAATCGAGACCGAAATTATCCGAGCGTAGACGAGTAGTCCGGCTGGTCGGCATATGGTCGACCGAATGTCCTCGGTCGTTATAGTTTAACGCGTCGAGCAGCGTCGTAATACCGATTCATTCCCAGCGAGAGCGTCGAGACGGTCGTTCGCTCGTGTAAATGTTGCGTACGCTCAGTGGCGACGAACGAGAAATCCTGCGACCGCGTCTATGAACTCGTATGTGCCCTAGCCTCCTTATAATCGTATGCCATTCCCCCGAGGACATATGTCCTTATACCGGCTCCGTGAGCTTTAATGAAAGCCATAAAGCGCTCTCTGGATCGTGCTTGCGGCGCTATACCTGGCTATACTGGTTACGGTATGGAATGCGGTTCCTAGCTACGAACACGAAGGTCGAAGCACACCCTCGCTTCGTCGAAAGACCGATTAACAATTGAAGCGACGACCTGGATAACGGCGATGACGCGGAGAACCTACAGTTACCTGTGACCGTGAATCTTGCGCTCTTGCCTTGGTTTCCGACTACACCTCGCTTAGTCGTGGCTTAAACTTAAGGTTTACCCTATCGATAACGGAAATAGCGTGGTTGCCAGTGTTGGTGAAATTGCGAGCTCCTACCGGTTTAACAGACTGCGCGAGCTCGAGGACTTTGGGCTTCGTTTACCGTTGAAACGCGTTGCAGATGACAGGTTTTTGAATTTCGAAACCCGTTGGTCCGAACGATTCGAAAACGGAAAAATGTCGCGTTTAAGTTTTTCCATTTCCGCGAGCCGTTCAACGTTTTCCAATTCGATGAATACCTTCCAGTTGAGGTTTAATTTTGTAACGAATTTTTGAACGGAAAGAACGAAACGAACAGCCGAACAGATTGATCGGGAGGACACGGGAGGAACGCGGGACCCGAATTCTTTGCGCGTTTCGAATTTGCGGTAATCAAATTTTCCCAATCGCCACGAAAATACCTTCGCGAGCAATCGAACTTGGCTGGTGAACGTATTAATTTCGATTTAATCGTTACGTTTGATCGCGACCGATAATACGTGGCACGTCCTGCGCGCTACCGTTACCGAGTTATCGTTGTTTCATCGTCGTTCACGCTGTCGATACGTTCTCTTTTCATACATTTTAATTTACTGACCTTCCATCGTGCGCGCGCTTTAATTCGTTCCTTTTGTTCCGCGACCGGATCCATCATCGTTCCCTGTTCTATATCTGCACCGACGCGTGCATTGTTGTAACCGTCCCTTTGACAGTTTAACTAATTGTAAGTGAAGTGCACCGGCAACAATTTGTTCGAATTCCTGCTACCTGCTCGAACAATGGATACGTTTCTGAATGAACGTCTGTATTTATGTTCCCTATTACGACATTTGACGATTCGTTTAATGTTTAATTCCTGGGTTCGCTTAACACCATGGAACCTGTCCGAGTAACGATTCCTTATATAGATTTCGTCCTTCCAAGTCAAATTTTAACGTTCCTTGGTTGTGTTTGAATATTTGAAACGAGTGATGCGACTGTTTGGAAAATCGAGGTCGAGCTTATCGTTTCGAACTCGCGATGCGACTGAAAAAAGAAAAACAGGAAAAAAAAAAACGGATCACGTTCTACAGGAACGGTGCTACGTATAAAACGGGAATCGACGTTACTGCTCGACGATAAATATAAAATACCTTCTTTAGCGATCCTCTCGGGGTTAAACCTGCCGTTAGATCTCGTCGAGAGGCGTGAGGAAAAATTTATCGAAACAATTTAGCGCGCAACATTCTATCCGCGTTTGTTGCGTCTCGGAAGTGTCTATCGGCCGCGAGAATGTTTAAAAAGTCGAATCGTCGAGGCTGAGGCGTTTTCGCTTTGAAAATGTTAAAACCGATGGTCTCGTAATAAATATAAAACCTGTGCCGATCTCGGATATTCGAGGGAATTATTACCGTTAAACCGTTTCGGTGCACGCGAAACGAATATCGAAAAAGGAAAAATATGTTCGATACGAACAGCTGCTCTTGCATTTTGATATTTTTTCGAACTGTACCGTTTCTCGTTTATATTTTAGAACTGTTACTAGTTATAATTTCAACGGCATTTAACAGATTTTACCGTTAACTTATCGGGCGATGAGAGAGAGGCCGGGTTATAGATGGTATAGAATCGTTCTGCTGGAAGAACGGCAGTCTCTAGAGGCAGTCAGAAATCGGTTGTTTGTTCGCGGGATGGTTTCGCGACGTCGACGTATCATGATACTCGGGTGAACGATCCGGTCTCGTAACGCTTCGGTTCGTCGTCGAATGTTCGCATAACCGGCTAGTCTGTAGCCGGATTTTCACGCGAGGACGTCGCTCGTAAAAGCCGGTACCGCTCTCTCGCATAATCCTGCGGCTGCGCTTCTCCCGCCTACGCTTTACGACCGTTGCACCTCTGCACCGGAATGACATAATGCAAAGCGAACCAAGATTTACATCCCATTTGCCTTGCTTTCCGCGATTGTTCGAGGCTAACGGTACTTCCTACTCGTATTTTGGATTTTCTGCCGGCCACCGAGGCCACCCGGGCCATCCCTTTGTTTTCCGTCCGAGAATTATTTCGTTCCGGGGCTGGTTCCTCTCCTTTCGGTCGCACGCGCAATTACCGCCGCCCCTCTGGCGGCCTCGCGTTTTTCGCAACGGCACGTCGCGCAGCGATATTTTTTTCTGCTACTTGTTGCTCCTTTTTTCACCGTTCTGCCCGCGTAATTGCGTTTTAACAGTCTCTCGCCGGTATTCCTGCTTTTTTTTTTTTCTTTTTTCGCCATCTACCTTTTCGCTCGCCTCGTTGTTTCGTGCGCTTACCCCGCGTGCAGTTTCGAGCTCTGGACTCTCTTATCGATGCCGCCGTAGACAAAGGGTGTCGGTGCCCTTCGCGGTCCCTCGTCAACGAACGATCGCGATGTAACGCTCTCTTGCACCGGCGCTGATTCTGTGTCGGGCGGATGACGAAATGCAAAACGAGCGAAGATTTGCATTCGAACTGACTCGTCGTTTTACGCCTATGCGTTCAAACTAGTCCTCCCGTTCGATTATGCGAACGTCCGTGTCGTCACGGCCGATGTGCACCGCGCGGCATAATTTCACGGATCGCACGTGATGCCTGCAGCCGCGCGAAAACGCAACCTGTCATTCTTCTATCTGTCTCCATAGTGGACACCGTTTATGAATCTTCTTTTTCGATTTTTACCATTTGCCGAGAAAGTATCGAATAGTGGATTTTCGGCGCCAACGTGAAACAACGTTCGCGGTGAACAAGGTTCTTGAAATCCAGTTGAAACGCGCTTTTCCGTTTGTAAATTTAATTCCTCTGTCTTGAATTTTTTCGCGTTAACAACGCCAAACAACGTAGTGAACTGACTAACACATTGCATCTTTTGAATCACAGTTTTAAAACCATTTGAATTCTAAAACTTTCATTCCATATTTCGTACGGTCTTGTTTGTCACGTTTCTATCGATCGCTGAATATTACACGAGCTATTCATCTGTCGTCCTTTCGTTCGTTTAGCACATATTTTCCAATGAATCGCTGCAACCGTTTAACACCGCTATTCCTATTTGAAATCTTTTTTTACCTTTTCGAAATTCGTTTCAAATTATCGGGTATGCTTTTCAGTGCCGCAACAGTGTGGTCGAACTGTTTTCCTTTGGTTGGACAACCTTCTCGCTATTAATAGGGTCCGCCCAATAACACGCGTGACAGATTGGAATTAAGAACTGTTCACGGTCTTTTCAAGGTTTCTCTATCTTTAAAAGAATCATTTTCCATCTGTCCTCCTCTGTCTTCTTCCAGTATGACCGTTTGTTCGCCACCGTGCACCTGTTTTTTGCACGAAACAACTGTGGAAACGTATCATGGAATTTCCTGGCATTTCGAGAATCCGTTGCAATTCCCTGGCGTCGTTTCCGCCAAACCGTTACTCGATTACTTTCTCTTGAAAATCATGATCTCGATTGAAAATAGCGAAATTGGTGGATCAACGATTGCTTCCTGTTCCGAGAATCGTTGGAAAACCGGTTGCTAATATTTTTCAACGATCAACAGAGAACCTGGACGGAAAGATCGCTGTTTCGATTACGATGAAAGAACGAGGCACGGTGTTTTCAATTATAAAAACATCGTTCCTGTAGCGGTTGTTTGCTCGGTTGGAAAAAAATAAAATATTTAACCCATTCTCCGGTAGAGTTTCAAAATTCGTTATTAAAATCAACGTTATATCTTGTTTCGTTATTTTCTTTCTTT
>SMSQ01019759.1:0-20168 GCA_019453375.1 Ctenoplectra terminalis | reverse complement strand
TTTTTTTTTTTTTTTTTTTTTTTTTTTTTTTTTTTTTTTTTTTTTTTTTTTTTTTTTTTTTTTTTTTTGTATACGTTTACGTAGACGTATCGATCTCGACGATTTCCAAATATTCCGACCTTTCTCGCTACGTTCTTTATCGAGACCCTGGGCTCTTTGGTATTGTTCTCCCGTAGAGATTCCGAAAAGTGTGACCTTCGAACGCTCTTCTGGCTGCATCTCTTTTTTTTTCCATTATCCGTCGATAGTTTGCCATCTTTCGAGGTCAAGCACCACTTCTGAATCAGGAGCGTCACTCAAACGCTCTTTTCTGCCTTCCCGATATGAAACTGAAGGGGTTCGGGACTAGCAAGAATCTACCATAACTTCTTTCCTTGCACACCCTCGCACGTTCGCAACAGTCTCTCCATTTTTCTTACACATTCATACACACGTACATACATACATACATACACGACGCACATGCTCTCCCGTTCCTTTTTTTTTTCTTTTCGCGAATAAAATTTCTATAGATGTGCGAGGCACGTATCGTAAACGCGGCATTTTCTAATCGAGAATTCACAGTAGTAACGAAGGTAGAGAAGTAGAAGAGGAAGAATCGAGGGGAAAAGCAGAACAAAGTAAAAAATACTCGTCGAGGTAAAGTAAAAACAGAAAAAAAGAAAGAAGAAGGTACGAATGCCCGGTGCCAAAAAATTGGATTTCGGAAGCTGTTCCTATGATATACAGAGGACTCGTTCTAATGCCCGATAACAACGGTTTCTGAAAAATCCGCGCAATGATTCGCTTCTGTGTTTTGTATTCCCCTGCTCAAAGTTCTCGTCGTGTATTTCGCTGCGTTTCCGTTCGCAGGCATCTCGCTCGATCCCGAGATCGATCGTATTATTATAATCGCCTCTTCGTTCGTTATTTGGTCGCGCGTTGACCCTCTCACGACATTCTTCTCGTGGGTTTGAGAGGCTGTTTCGACCTACAATACCGAGTACACCGAGTTCAATGTGAGAAAAGGGTCTACTCAGAATGGAAGGGCCCCGCGCGATTATCGCTAGCAGTAGTACGAGGTCGAGAGTCCCAGCTTGCAGGAAAATGGCGCCCTACGCCGGTTGTACACACTTCCGGTGCTGCTGACGTCCTTTGTCTCGCATCGGAGACCCGTGAAGCCGTCCGCGCATCTGTAATCAGTGAAAGTAAAAAATAGAGTTATCGAGGTGTTCTGTTCCATTCTATTGTATTATCAACGGTGGTTACGTTTCTAATAAAAAGGAAAAGTCGTCGCCATTCCTTGCTAAATTTTAAAGGCAAGAGGGAGACGAGAGGGAAGAAGAAGAAGAGGAAAGATCCCGAGCAGAGACAGCCCGATGTGTCCAAGACGTTTCTTTGGAAAAATAATGTTATGCCGACGTCGTCGTATTTATAGCACGGTTAACTAACCGCGACGAGACGCACGAATGCTGGTAGACGTGTCGTTTGCACCACTCGCGTGTTCGCCAGCCAAAAGTGGACGTTCACCAGCGTAGAACCAGAGTTGTTCGCCCGATTGTTAAACAATTTTACCCTTAGTTTCTTTGAAAATTACATTTCTCTTTTCAACTATAAAATTCCATTTAGAAAAAGTCAAGATTTTCGTTCGAATCGAAACGTGATTCGATTATCGGCAACATAGGAGAAACTTTTCTGCACCGCAGGAATACAATCCCCGGAGGAATTTCAAGGGGAAACGACATGCCGAAGAAAACAGTCCAGGAATCGTGTTGATTGCTACATTGATACGAACATGGGAAACACGAAGGACATTCGTTGCTTAGAAATTTTTAGCTGCCAAACCGTATTGTTTTTATTTCGCGAAACCGCGTGCATAGGTAAAATATCCAGGAGAGCTTCCAGAACCATCCGACTCCGATGGGAAAAGGGGATAGAGGACTGGGAGCAGAAGAAATCGCGGCGGAGAAGTTTCTTTGAGAGGGCTGTCTGTCGAGTGGTTGTCGTACGTTGGTGCGCGTTTAAAGCGTGTTAAAAAACTGACAGAGGACATATGCTGAGGGCCGTTAACACGATAAATACCCGCGAAAGAGCGCGACTCGTTCGGGTTATTTATCCCTTGGGTGAACGGTTGCGGAATAAAATTTTTTAACACACTTTCCCAACGATCCTCGTGATTTTTACAAATGCCAAGCGCGATAGTCTCGACGATGCCGTGATTTTCTTTCCGTCTCTCCTTCCTTCTTTCTTTCTTTTTCCTTTTCCTTTTCCTTTTCCGACGCTCCTTTTATTTATTTTCTCCTCGTTCGAGCCGCACCCTCGCGAATTTACGAGGACCACGCACTAAATATACTTTGCGGTAGATTTACCGTTGGACAAACCTGAAACAGCACCGGAGATAGTGCAATTTACTGTACCATTCACTTGAACCCATTAACGCTCGCCGGTAACTTCGACCCGCTTCGAACACGTAATTGGCTTTCCATTGAGATTTATCGTAATCATGCGTGTTTACCGGCTCGAGCTACTCTTTTACACGCAACCGTTGAATAAATTCGTCACGAATCGGCAACTCAGCTACGGCGGAAAACACATAACAACCCGGCTCTCTTGTTCAAACTTTACGCCTTCCAACATGCCGTTGTCGCGTACAATTGACGATTTCGACGAATAAAATATTCTACGACCGACCATCGAAAACTTTCTCCAAGCCCGACACCGAACTCTAATCTATCAAAATTTTCCATTGAAATTATTCTGAAATTTCGTTAAAATAACGAGCGTACATTTGTTTCAAAGCGCGATTCGGACGGGTTAAAATCGACGGAATAATTCGATGATAGGATGAGTTAACTAATATTTTCGACCCGTGGTGCGGCGTATCGAGAGCGGTGCGAACAAAAACTATTTTCCACTGTGTACAACCTGGGGCGGTCGTTAAAATCTGATTTTTCTAGATGACAGGTTTTACGGGAACACGATTCCTCGGTTGAGCGTAAATTTGCGATAGCGCGGTGTGCTCTCGCACCATAACACTTTCGCGACGAGTACGTTTACAGGTGCGTGCTAGAATATTTATAGCTGCTCCTGGCGACCCGTAAAAAAGAAAAAAAGAAAAAAAGAAAAAAAAGAAAAAAAGAAAAAAAGAGAATGCTAAATTAAAGCTCCTAGTTATCTCGACGTCATAAAATTCTTTCCTTCAGGGGACCGATTGTTTGCGCGTACCATATCTTTGATCTTTGATAATTACGATTTAACGCCGCTGTTTTAGATAGCTTTCATTTAAAGAAAAATAATGTTAGACTAATACCGGTTGTTTGCACGCAGGCAATTATCAAATTTATCATTTTGTTTAGCTTTCTCGATCGTCCAACGCAATTGGACAAATTAAAGAGACGATTACTTTGTATTTTCCAGTAAAAGTAGGTTCACGATCGATAGCTTTCGTCTCGAGGTTCCCATTGTTTTTGCGTCTTTGATAACGCTGGGACGCACTTCCTTTTATTCTTTTTTTCTCTCGGTGATCGACATCGAAACCCTCTTCCACGGATCCCAGCGCTTCGAGTTCCCGAAAGTGTCAAAGTTTCGACGAATAAAAAGTTGGAGAGGCGAGTATTAAAGCAGACTCTTTGCGAGAATCAATCGCTTTAAGGAAGACCTTTATTAGAGGAAAATTGCTCGCGAAGTTTCTCGAAAGTTGTTCGCTTTTTCTTAACGTCACCCCTTTGGAAAGGGTGACTTTTGTTTTTGGGGAGCAGCTCGGCGTAAATTCAGTGGAACATTTTCCCTTGGATAATTAGCGAATCGAGAAGACGTCGAACGAGAGTCGAAGGAATCCTGAAACGAAGGGATCCCTCCTATTGCCTTGATCTTTATTAACGAGAATCGAAATTTTATTATCTGGTTAATCGAGCACGGGTGGCTCGTGTAATATCGAGCTTTCATTCGTTCAGCTTTGCAGAAGTTAACGGTCCGTCAATTGCAACCAATAGAGTCGTTGAATTTTTGAATCGTTAACAGCGCGCTGCGAATGGACGCGTAAAGTGACGAAAAAAATTAATTTTTAAAAGGCTGTCGCTTTTCAGTCTGATTTAGACGAAAAAAGGTTTAAAAAAATAGCCGAAGAAACGTTTACGTTCGTAGTCGAGCGCGGACGAATCGTCGTCGGTGGGCCCAGTGGAAGTCTTGATCACAGTTCCGGCAATGCTCGTCGGAAGCCGCGCTAGCTTCGTATATTACGATCGCATAATTAAAAGTAGCTTTTTATATGTCGTGGTGGTCTAGGAATGGGCACGTACAGAGTTAGAATGTCGATGTCGGTTGGCTGTGCGCAGTCATATAAATGGGAAGGGATGAAAGAGGAACAGGGTGGTTTTCCTCCGGTATTAATTCCCATATATGCTAGGAGTGAGGCTCAGTCTGTAACTACACCAGTACCATACCATCGTGTATACGGCCGGCAGCTCGAAAGAAACTTTTTCGTGGTTTACTTAATTTAATAACGCTCCCACGGAACGCAATTTCAAATATAACACTTTAAAGGGGCGTGGGCACGATGCTCCCCATTTTCTCTTACGTTCAACCCTTCCCTTTGCGCTGCCTACATTTCATCCTTTTTCTTTTCTCGCTTCTGCTCGCTCTATTTTCCTCTTTCCATCTCCTTTTTTATCACCTTCTGTCCCGCTTTCGTCCCACCCCTTCCTCCTGTCCATTTCTCGGCCCGTCCGTCTGTTTCTCTTTGAAATTATTCGAGTGTGTACTGGAACGCATGCGCGCCTACCCTTCCTATTCGTGTTTCTGAATGTATGTAGGATGACTCTGGCTATAATGTACCGTACTTTATTTCGAAACACTCTCTAGCAGCCACGCGGGGCTAGCTGGCTCTCTCTTCCACCCCTTGCTGCATGGCCCCCACACTCTCCCCCTGGTGGATAGCTTCCCACGAGCGAAACTGGGTTACTTGCTTGGTCGTATGGCGGTTGTATCCACCGAGGCGCATACGTATCCTACCCTCTTGGCATACCAACAGAGCTCGAGCAAAGTTACCCAAAGCCCCTCTCAACCTTCCTCTTCCGTCGCGGACAACCATTCACCTCTTCGGAGGCATCTAGTTACGAACTGGTGTGTATAAATATAACGTCACTATCGCGATACACGCTCATCGAAAAACGTTCCTTTCGATAACGCGAAGGGGTTGCTTTCATTAACTTGTCGTTAGCCGTTCGAGAGGAAACATTTGATACATTGCGATTAAAGGATTAATCGTAGTCCAAGTAATTAACGCGAAGTTTCTCTGGTTTACAGCTGTTCTCGACCCTCAATTATAATTAACGAAATATAATTAACGAAAATGTGGAACCAATTGTAGGGAAACGCTTAATCAGAGTGTAGGTATCGCGCGTAGTCGCATCGATCCACGAAACATCGGTCGAAGAAAATGAAGAGGACGGGCAAACGACGGGGGCGGAGATACCTTTCTAGATAGAGCGTCCTCGGATAGTAACCAACCCCTGTCCGTCGAAGAAGCACGATTTATGTCGCGCGTTTATGTCACGGAGAAGCTCGTGAAATAGTCCAGCGCCGACGAATAGTTGCCGGCCGTTATAAGTAGATTTATGCCAAACCATAACCCTCGGACGTGCTATATGGGAAGGATGGCATGGATGGGAGAGGGAGAACCGGCTGCTGGGTCACGAGGGAAAACCCTGATGTCCCGAAGGGTGCCAGCTGGCGGGACAGGTTACTGTCTGGGAGATTGGGACGTCGGCTAGTGCTGTTCACCCTCGATCATTTTCCATCGTTGCGCCGTTGCCTGTTAGCACCGACCACCGGGAAAACGGATCTCTGTCAGGGTATAACCTCAGCTACGGAGATCTCGTATCCTCGCTCGATCTCAGCGAAATGAGTCGGATGAAGCTAGAATTTGCTGAAATTCGTACGAATCCACCGAACCGATGATTACGAAATTTCATTCGACGCTCAAGATTCAACGTTGTCAGACTAGGCTTCGAGCTATATTTTACTCGGTGTTTCCGCTTTCGTGTCCCTCGATCCATCCAGTCTAGACGTTATCGTATTTGTTATTATAATACGATAGTATCTAATTATATTATCTCGAACAGAAGGTTGAGTAAACTTCTTCGAAAGGAGAAGGATCATTTTCCAATTAATCCAGGAATAAAAATTAACGAAACAATCGGAGCGAATCAGACAGTTGCGAGGTAAGATTTACGTTCGGAACGTCGTCGAGGATTGGCCGTGTCGAGATAAGAATAACACCATGACCGGGCAGACTTTTTCGCGTTGTGGAAATATCGTCGGGAAAGTTTCGTCCAATTTCGCCTGTGTACATTCAATAAAGCGACCAACTGGAATAATTCTCGATGTGTTGGCGAATAAAAGCGGCTGGTGGAGAAATAAGGCCGAGGGACGCATAAAGTTAGGGGTGAAAATTTTACGAGCGTCGACTTACGATTTGCGCGAATGTCCTCCCCGGCGCGGCGTCTGGCCGTCGAACGGTCCTTGATCTTTCTCTAATTAATTAGGGAAGCGTTTAATTAAACGAAACGACCGAATTTAGCGCGGTACGAAACTACGACCGGTCCCGAGTAAACCTTCAAGAATCGGTTCGAGCTACGTAATTGGCCAGGTTTTCGATGTATTCCGATGTTCGGCCCAAATTAATTTGCTCGAGACACACGAGACTCTGCGAAGCTTTCTCTTGCCGGGTTGTTGAACGCGTTGTTGAACGCGTCGCGTGAAACGATTCCGACTACGGCAAATAAATGGTGTCGCGATTAGGCGTGGTGAATTAAATCGATGTCGATATCAGTTCGTTGATCGTTTCACGCGAACGCCCGTAATTATTAATAATTATTTAATCGGGGCATTGATGACGCGAATCAGCGAGCGTAACCGCGTATCGCGTCATACGTTGTTTCACGGATTCACTGTGCTGTACAAATTTGCGGTTGTGCTCGCCCGTCGGAATCGTTGGCGATTTCGTAATATTTATATTCAACGCCGAGGAGAGCAGACCAAATGGTAGGCCGCATCAGGAAACCAATTAATTACTCTGAATGGCTGGCCGTGACTGATCGAAATCCAGCGGAAATCCGCGTTGAAAAATCGGCGGCCGCGAAACGGTGTACGTTACATTGAAAAGCACTTCAATCGGATTGGTCGGTCTGCGTCGAGTCGTTTGATTAAGTTTCCGTTTATTACCTTCGTGGACGAGACCACGTAGAATTTCCCCTCATTATTATTCGTTTCCCCGATCAATGATCGATTTGTACGTGTCCACCAAGCTCAACACCGATTCCGGTTAATTTAATTTCACTCCACGTAAAGCGATATTAAAATCCGAATTGATGCTGATCTTTATGCGTTTTAAACATACAATTTTCACGTTTTTGCGCTATTTTTCCGCAATCGTTAATGTTAACGATCTAAGGATTCATCGTTGGAGCTTTTCCGTCTGTTCGGTTCCGACGTAGAACCACTTTGTAATCGACGGATGAATTGTAAAGTAGTCGCAATAGAATTTTCCGTAACTCGAGCAATAAGCACCGTTCTATTCTAAATCCGACCGTCTCGTTTCAGTTCTTAAAGGCATGTGCACGCATCTTTTGCCGCGATTACCATTTATTGGCATACCTTGAAAGCTGGTTGCCGCGACGAGAGGCAGCTTGCATCGGACAGCTCTATTTCCTTAAACGACGGTTCGAGGTAGTTACGGGGTGAAAATGTCACGCAGCCCGCAGCGGGTTGGTCCTGGGCGATCTCGGTTCAACTTCCGCCTCTACGTGTGTTGGCCACATATGTCACCGAAACTAACTTTTCCAACCTCGCTCGCTCTCCTCTATAACCTTCCTTACCCATTTCATCCTCTGTGAGAGTCGTCACTGATCGGTGGGTCAACATTTTCACCCGGAAAGTTATCTTCTCCGACCGTGGTATTGATAATATCGAGATAGTTGTTCACCGTTCTTCTCGTGCATTTCATGCTTTCACTAATTATCGTTCGCATATGCTTGCCAGTTTCTGCTTTTACGGTTGTTGTTCACGAGCACGTTCGACGATGATGCAAAATATATTGATTATAATTGGAACGGTAATAACGGATAACGAAGGTATCGTCCATAATTGAACTAACTCTCTCCGTTGATAATAGGAATCGGGCCAGTATTTATACCAGAGTTTATATTCACGGGGATGGTTTGAAAAGTTCGCAGCTCTTCGCCCGAGGGATTAGCATTTAAAAGCTAATTCGCCGGTTGCTTTCTTGGATGAAAGTTTCGGCATCGATTAGTGGAATCTCTTTTCAATCTGTTTTAGATTTTCAATGTATGCATTATTCATAACGACGGAGAGACGGGACTTGTTATTCAAAGCCAGATACGAGGCTTGGGGGATGGCACGATCGACGCGTACGGTTTAATACATCGGCAGCTTGTCCACGATAATTCAATCGCTAAGCTGACTGTAGTCTTAATGTTTACGTCGCTACGTAACATCTGCAGGACGTATTAATCAGAGAAGCCATTAGTCAGCACGGCGAGTGTAAAACGCGCGAACAATCCAAAGCGATTCACTTTAATTAATTAAGTTGGTGCCTGCGTCGTCTTGACTTCCCACTGTTTTGCTCTACCACTGCGAGTCCTCGGCGCCGTCTGTCCCCATATTTTCTCGATTTTCCGACTTTTTACCCGGTCGAATTTTTTCGAGACAAAGTTTCGAAAGCGGTACTCGTGAACGGGAATAAATCCTCGATTCCGTCGGGGATTCTCGCTAAGGCAGATTTAATTGCACGATGATTGCGTTGAAATTTACGACGGAATTGTTTTTAATTTTTCAGAAGCGGTGTGCACGTGTACGTGTCCCGTGTGCTAATAAATTATCATCCGGTTGACGGTTGAGATATAAATACCGCGTTTGCTCGCGATTTTGTTCGATCGAGCATCCGAATCTATCAGACAGGTTTTTCGAGACTGGGATCAGGGGAGGATCGGCGAGACGCGGCCACGGGCATCCTTTTAGGTTAGATTTACGACCACCGGACCGGTTCAAAATTGAATTCAAAAATAATATTGGTAAGCTTGTATCGCGATCTAATGGGAATCTTCGTTAACGAAAACCCGTGTCTGGCCTATCTGTATCAGATTCCATTTCAACATTTCGAACGATCGTTCGAAAGGAAAGCTACACAATGTATATCGATGAACTTGGAATCAGCCCCATTGGCACGAGGGCCAGCGGTGCGATGGAATATCCGGACGTTTCGGTTTTTATTAGGTTTGCCAGATTTGTTTCGTCCGACTCTCGATCCTTTTTTCCCCTTGTCTTCGCGCAACCAAGCCCGATAGTCGGCCGTAATTCGACCATAAATTTCGCATCGGAGATTCACGCAAATATATTTGTATCTCGGACGGCAAAGGGATCGGAAGGTCTCTTTCTATTTCGATTCCGACGCTGGCCATCGGTGTCCCTCTTTCCGCTTCTGTTTCAGTCTGTGTCGCTCTAAAAAATTTATTTCGTTCCTCTGTGGCCCCGAGCGTGTTCGCCTCTGTTTTTTTCGTCGCGCGACACTCGTTCGACGAAAGAAAAAATCTGCTGGTTTCGGTCTTCGATCGGTCGTCGCGTATCGATTCACCCGCGAAACCCTCTCTTTGTGCACTCGGTTTCGTCGTTCGACGAAAACACTCTATCGGCCCACGTTTTTCGCGTCCATCGCATTGTTTAACGATGATGGGCGTTTTCTCCAAACACTGTACGCTCGTCCTCGCTTTTTTTATGCTTTACCTTTTCACCTTAGGGAGAATGAAACAGTCACTTTGACCGAGAGCAGCTAAAAGCAGAAGCTTGGATCACGCGTTACGATAACGAGAGGAGCCTGATTTCTTTTTTCGTCTTTATTCTGAGAATGAACGATCGAAAAAAATAAGTATAATAATAATGTTTCTTGTCTTCGTCGATAGTGGAGTATTTTCGATGGATATAGTTTACGTAGCAAAGTAGAATAGGATTGCTCGAGGCATGTGTATAATATTCACGAAGAAGGATAATTTGATCCGCTATCGTCACGCTTAATTTTACGCTGAAAAGCTTTTTCCTTCGGTTTGGAAAACATCTCACTATCCCTTTTCGTCGAGTCTTTGACGGAAAAAGCAGGGGAATAGAGAGCTCGCGTAATTCGACATCGATACAATCTACCCCGAGAGACATTCTTCCGGCAGGGAGGTGCTTTTAAACTTCACGAGGTGTAAATCTACCTTTTGCGGGGAGCATGCCAGCATAAACCAAGCGCGAAGAAAGCGATCGTTCGACGATAATCCGATGGATTAGTAACGTTCGGTCAGTGGCCGTATTTTCCAGCCTTGAACAAAGACTGGCGAAAGCTCGGCGAACGTTTCAACGTGGCCGTTTCATTGTTTTTTCACACTTTTTCGAGAAGTTTTACACCTCCGTGGAAAATATGTGCAACCATGCTATGTACAGCTATAATACGGCCGCAGTTCTCTCTGGCGTAACTCTTAATTAAATCGTGGTGCACGTGTGGAGCATAAACCGAAGTATAGAGACAGAAGGAAAGAAGACGACGGGAAAAGTGTTATCTCGAGTTGGCAATAATGCATCTGATATTTCTAAACGATCGTATAATTAATATTACGTTTTGAGATAGGATCGGTGTACGCGTACCTTGTTAAAAATTGGTCGCGGAAGAATATCGGGTTTTGTCGATGCGAAACGACAACCACGCATAGAGACCATTGAACGTTGTCTCGTGGCATCTGTCAGAGGAATTTATGATAATGGAATATCGAGTCGTGTCGCGCGGAAAATACGCGCACAAAGGGCTCGAGCGGGCGTTAACGCGTGGCTCCGATAGCTAACCTTTGAATTTATTGAAATTCACGCGGAATGCATCACAGTTGCCGTGGAACGTCGCGATCGCGATGATATCACGGATATTAATAAAAGTTCGTCGAGTAAAGGTAGATCGGATAAAAACGAGCTTGTAAATGTTACCGAGGAATAATGGACCGCGTCGCTGGTTGGCCGACTCTTTAAAGAGGAATGAACGATTTCGAGAGACACTCGCATTCCGATAATTACAAACGTCTGCTCGAAAATCAGGCCAGCGTTCGTTATGGAATTGATCGCGACTGACGCGCGAGGCGAATTCACGAGGCGACGCGAGAATAGTGAAACACGGAGAGACAGACAGAAGGGTTGCGCCAGCCAAACGAAAGCCGGCCGACGAAATCGAGAAAAATAGAATCGTTTCCCTCTTTTTCCCGTGGCCCGAGGCTCCACCATGAACCAGGTGTATCTTTTTGGTGGTGCGATGAGATTTTTGGCTCGCGATCAAGTCTCGAATGTTTTGGCTAGCCGTGGCTACGGTACCGTCTTGTCTGCCGTGCTACTGCGTTGCGAGAAAAAAAGCTCGATCCAAGCTTCCGTGCGACCGACGAACGAAGAGAGGCCAAGTTTTATTTTGTCTCTGCAAAGAAGACGAGAAGACGAGCTACGGTTCAAGCAGGACTGTAACGAGAGACGCGGACACCTCGAGCCTTATAGTTCGTCCCTGGTCGGTGGACGATCCGCGCGGCGTTCTCCGTTCAAATTCGTTCAGATCGAGCCGAAGTAATCGATACACGCGCAACTCCGGTCAGTCAGTGACGCGTTTTAATTTTACCCTGCCGGTTATGTTATTTATTTTTCTCCCTCGCGGAGAAATCAATACACGCCATAACGTAAGGTCGGTGTTTTTTCCGTGACGCAATAAAATTTGCCTCGCAGTCCTCGTTGCGCCGTGGAATAATAATATGCTCTCTCCTCTGGCAGAGCGTGGTACGAGTTCTTTGACCGCGTTCGAATTATCGGTTCGCTCGAAATTTTCGATCTCTCGAAACTGAGAACTCTTGTACAATTGAATCAAAGCCGAATCGAGTGTAAAGATGAAAATGAAAATCTGTGTAAAAAGGAGACAGACAAACAGGGGATGTTTGGAAGAGATGTGGAGAAACAGACGGGACACTTTATTCCCGTTTATTTTCTTCTGGAAACGATGAAAACCCTTCGGCATAGTTTTGACACGATGAACGGCACTGTCTTGTCTAGCGTGCTCGCGCGACTGGAAAAAGCAGTGGCAAGAAAGATTTCGCACGAAAGCAGAAACGGCGTCGGGATGTCGGAGCTTCGAGAGGCGAGACGGGTCTCTATTTTGTCTTCGCGAGGAGACACGTTCAGACAGGGCCGTAACTCCCCTTCGTCGTCCCTCGCCGCAGCGGTAGACCCCTTCTCGCCCATCCTTCGACTCTCTCGGCGTATATTTTCGTCGTCGCGTCGGTTCGGTGTGGAAATGCGCGAGCACCGATTTGTCGGAGTTCTACGTGTCAAAACGCGTTATCGTATTGGTTGCGCGTTTGCGACGTCCTTCCCAGTGATTTTCCATAGCGCTTGGCATTTCCGCAAAGCCGATTCCGGTGAGAGAGAGTGTCGTCGACACGCGTCGAAGTTTTCCTCGCCAAGTCGCCGACAATTTTCTCGCGGCGCGCGCTCCAGAATCGTCTAAGTGGATCGGGTTAGAGGAACATCGAGTGGGTTACTGAAATGCCATTCTCCGCTGACGTTTCGATTTGCTTCGCGTTTCTCTTCATCTTTTTTCTTCCATTTCTTTCTCTTCCCTCGTCTCTTTCTCGGTTAGGTCTGTGTCGTTTGCTGACGGTAGAGCGCGATACAATGGTGACATGATACGACGTAACGCAACGAATGGGTTGGATTTCTCTGCGGCGGAATAGGTCGCGAGAACGTCGATATCGATGAAAGAGCTTGGCGTGATTCGTGTGAATTTTTTAAAAGGTAACGGCACATCGAGCTCGATACACGCACGAGCCAGTGACGGAGAAACGATAGGGAGGGAAAGGAAAAGAGAGAAAAAGAGAATTATAAAATTTTTGCGTTTTAACGCGCGAGCACTGAGCCAGTTAATGAAGATTGTAACCTAAATGCAAATAGGTGACCGACAACTGTTTAGCAATGTATATGGATGAGTATGGAAGTTTGGTTTGGTCGGCATGAATATGGAGATGATAGTTTAATTATATGTCACAAGTTTGCGTGTTGTTCGGCTGCTTTGGGGCGTAAAGGGACCCTCGCAATTTGGACGCTTACGCGTGTTGCGCTTTTATTAATTTCATCAGCATCGAACAGTTGACTAGCTACATCGGAATGTATCGCAGTCGATGGAATTTCGTCGGGAACGACACAAAGGGAAAATTCAATATACCATCAGACTGGACCACGCGTATCTTGCTCAAGCTTCGACGGAATAAAGGTATCGCGTAACGTCATTAAGAGTCGCAAAGATAATCCTAGGGTCCTTTGAAAGGAATATACAGGGGCCGGCTTACTCGCAGCTAATGTTCACCTTCGTTATTTGCGCGTGTAGTCCGACTAAATAAATCATTATCAGAGAGAGAGTAAAGCGGCACTCTTTGAATAATACAGTTTCCAGAGACGGGCAGACGGCTGGATTTTAGATGGCTTAGCGGCGTAACGAAGCACGCAAGCACCGAGGACGACGCTCTGGCGGTTTTCGTGGATTAATTGCCCATTCATAAGCCACCTTTTGGACCCACAAAACCCTGTCTTTCGCCGAACGAACCTACCGTGTAAAGATTGAAAAGAGCCCCCGCTGGCTAGCGACCGCTTCAAAACGTTTCGATTCCCTCTCAACGCGTTACCAGATATTTGAAATTCAAACAGTTTCTACCTGTATCATTTACCCAAAACATCAACTTCCTCCGTCTCTGAAAGATACGAGTCTCTTAGATCCGTTCAGTTTTCAAAACTCTTCGCTTCTGTTTCTTTACGCGACAAAATTGCTCGAGCATAAAGAGACCCGAATGCCCATCGCTACTTAACCGGGAGATACGGAAGAGTAGCCCTCAGGATGAATTATTAGGTTGTACGGAACTGCCCGAGACCCGACCACCGGTCGTTTAAGTTTTCACGAGGGACTCGATTCACCTTTAACGAGGTTCATCCACCAAGAGATCTTGTTCGCGAAGCTGCTAGGTTTTTCGGCAACGGTTTCGAGCTTTCGAGCAGCTTACCGGATCATTTTGTACTTTGAATGACTCGTAGCGTTGCGTATCGTCGAACCAATTGACCGAAACCATATTTCGCTCGTCGTTGGAGTTTTAAAAATTTCTCGAAATAAAAAAGGAACGATCGCTTTAAAGCTGGCAAAGCTTCGCCGTGGAAGAAATCCAAACGTATCGCGCGAATAGATTCGAGTAGGGAAGAAAACTGTTTCAGAAGCTAAATCAGAATTTCCGTGGCTTTACAAATCCATCGACTCTGTGTTCCGCAACGATAAACCCGCTTTCTTTGCCGCGGTAATATTTTTTATATCTGAGACGTAAGAGAAATTTATTCCGGTCGGTGCACGAAAGCTCGACTTCCAGACAAGCCGGTGCGTTTCCTAGAGGGTGGTTCCCGTGGTTGTAGGACTCGCACACCCTGTCGCATGAACAATATTTATACGTTCGATACGAGCGACGATAGCCGCTGGACCCTACTGTAGCGGTATTTTAATATAAAACTTTTATAATTGGACCCTAGACACTTTGAATTCTAAGTTTTATGTAATAATGATGATGATGATGATCATGATGATGATGATGATGATGATNGGCTTAGCGGCGTAACGAAGCACGCAAGCACCGAGGACGACGCTCTGGCGGTTTTCGTGGATTAATTGCCCATTCATAAGCCACCTTTTGGACCCACAAAACCCTGTCTTTCGCCGAACGAACCTACCGTGTAAAGATTGAAAAGAGCCCCCGCTGGCTAGCGACCGCTTCAAAACGTTTCGATTCCCTCTCAACGCGTTACCAGATATTTGAAATTCAAACAGTTTCTACCTGTATCATTTACCCAAAACATCAACTTCCTCCGTCTCTGAAAGATACGAGTCTCTTAGATCCGTTCAGTTTTCAAAACTCTTCGCTTCTGTTTCTTTACGCGACAAAATTGCTCGAGCATAAAGAGACCCGAATGCCCATCGCTACTTAACCGGGAGATACGGAAGAGTAGCCCTCAGGATGAATTATTAGGTTGTACGGAACTGCCCGAGACCCGACCACCGGTCGTTTAAGTTTTCACGAGGGACTCGATTCACCTTTAACGAGGTTCATCCACCAAGAGATCTTGTTCGCGAAGCTGCTAGGTTTTTCGGCAACGGTTTCGAGCTTTCGAGCAGCTTACCGGATCATTTTGTACTTTGAATGACTCGTAGCGTTGCGTATCGTCGAATCAATTGACCGAAACCATATTTCGCTCGTCGTTGGAGTTTTAAAAATTTCTCGAAATAAAAAAGGAACGATCGCTTTAAAGCTGGCAAAGCTTCGCCGTGGAAGAAATCCAAACGTATCGCGCGAATAGATTCGAGTAGGGAAGAAAACTGTTTCAGAAGCTAAATCAGAATTTCCGTGGCTTTACAAATCCATCGACTCTGTGTTCCGCAACGATAAACCCGCTTTCTTTGCCGCGGTAATATTTTTTATATCTGAGACGTAAGAGAAATTTATTCCGGTCGGTGCACGAAAGCTCGACTTCCAGACAAGCCGGTGCGTTTCCTAGAGGGTGGTTCCCGTGGTTGTAGGACTCGCACACCCTGTCGCATGAACAATATTTATACGTTCGATACGAGCGACGATAGCCGCTGGACCCTACTGTAGCGGTATTTTAATATAAAACTTTTATAATTGGACCCTAGACACTTTGAATTCTAAGTTTTATGTAATAATGATGATGATGATGATCATGATGATGATGATGATGATGATGATCATGATCATGATCATGATAATAATAATAATAATAATAATAATAATAACAACAACAGCAACAATAATAATAATAACAGCAGCAACAACAGTAATAATTACATACCTATGCGTGTTGCAACGTTCTGATTATTCGGTCTACTTGTTATCGTTATAACAAGGATATTAAGGTTTCCAATTCGTAACGGGAAGGAAAATTATTTTAACGATGAACGCGCGAATAATTGATTCCATTTACACGAGTGTTTCCATAGTTTCCTGTAATTCTTTTTCAATGCTTTTATAAAATCTTCCTAACAGAAAATATATCTACCGCGTTAACAACCATTGTTCGACTAAATTTGCGGTGACGGTGTTACGAAATAAGGTACCGAAATCGTCGCAAGACCTTCGTGTTTCGATAGGAGCTGTAACTGTTTCGCGATTGTCGGTGCACGGAGTATTACGAGGGTCTCGTAAACCGTGCTCGCGTCTACGTATGTATACAACTAAACGTTGTATTTGTCAGGTCGGGAGTAAGGCAATGCGGCGGGGACGCGTTTATCGGTTCGCGTACCGTTCCCTCGGTAAATTACGGAGGCCGTTGCATTGTAAATGGGAGTTGAAAGGGCTGCCACGGAGCTTTCCCGACTCCGACATTTCGAGGTGTTCTCGCGAGCATTCGATTACGAACGCGAAGGACCGGCTACGAATGGGCGGTGTTGGCGCGTTAACCGTTCTCTCGGCCAAAGCGACGCGTTCCGCGGTTCTCCGGAAGTGCACACTCCTCCTACTCCGCGGGCCGGAGCTTCTCTCGCGCGGGAATGCAGAGCCTGATCGTTCCTCCCGTAGTAAACCGTCTGCGGGAGACACGTTGAATTTAGTCGGCACTCAGTGCACCCGAATAGACAATAAGCTAGCGGTTTTCGAGGCAGTTACGGAAAATTGGGGCCGCGTGCCTCGTATTTTCGCCGTTTTAGGTGATCGCGGGAGACCAGCTATTCGCTGGTTAAATACCATGGGAAAAACAGGAACAGTCTGGTTCCGTTTGCTCCTTCGTTCCTTCACGAGAATCGTTTTCGAATACGCGTATGTCAGCCCTCGGAGGGAAAACGAGATTAAAGATTGGCTTTTTCAGCAGCCACGTCCAAGCGATATACGCAGCTAGCAGGGAAACGAATGGCGATTGCATTCCAAAAGTTTCAACTACGCCAAACTAATCGCCGATCGGTTTCCAACGTTTCCGGCTCGCGATCCGAATGTTAAATGTCCTTCACCACCGAACTGGTCTCCACGTTACGTCTTGCGGTCGTCAAGGAATCCGGTCTCTGGTTGCTCTCCGTTCCTATAATTCTGGAGCACGAGCTCGTTTATCGGAAACTTCCTTATTGCGTCCAAGCAGAGGGTGTGCACCAGTGTGCAGAGGGGTTAAATTCGTGCGATTCCTCTATCATACCTTTTATTTTTCTCGCGTTATTTGTTCCAGTCGTGGCCGTACGCAGCGCGTTTTGCAAACCAGCGGAGCATTATGAACAAAAATGGGCTGAGTTACGGTTCGATTAATTGAATTCCGAGTCGCTAATGGGTCCGTACAACCCTATTAGCTTTTCGTCGATGTTTATACATCGATTCGCTGCGCCGCTGCTGTTTCGCGTGCGAATCGCCGACGTGATTTTTGCCAGACTTTTACCCTACGAAAATTAAAGAGGAATCGTTCGAATAATCCTGATATTTCTGTTTGCCAGTGGATCGTCCATTTTTGCCGCATTGACATAATCTCCTTTTAGAGTTATTTTTCTTTTACAAAAACACGCTCATTCCGTAATTTTCATCGTCTTTATTAACGAACCTTTTCAACGAGCACGAACAAAATCCGCGGTAAAGGGAAACGAAACGCGAAAGCCGGTAGCAAAAGCCACAGTAACTTCCATCGGTTTTAATTTAACGTCTACATAATTTTCAAACGAAAACAATTCAAATGTATAGATATGCTATTTTTCTCCTGACGTTAACCAGAATTTTCAGCTTCCTTAAAGTGTCCGCGACAGACGCGAGAACAGTTGTGTCCTTCTCCTACATTTTTATTTGTTATTCTCCGATGTTTTTCGAATAACGTTCCAGTCGACCAGTTTGTTTCGTGAAAAAAACATGGAGACAAAAAAGCGAGATGACAAAGAACGCGTTATAAACTGTCGTGTTAACGTAATGCAAAACAACAGCGTTGTATTAAATGCAACATCACCCACTCATCCTCTTTTTTCTCTGATGCGCGTGAAAAATATGGGCTAAGTAAAACTCCGAAAATGTACGCTTTATGCGCCTCACGAACGTGTTCATCCATTATTTTAACCTTCTAGTCGGGTATTTTTAGCCACTTCATACCTTTGTCCCGTTTCCATGAAACGCAACAGCTAAACAAATCGGTTGCATCAATTCTTTTTTTTTTTTTTTCACCTTGAATCTGCAACTGTAACGCGGCTCCTTTATCCCTCGATACTATTCACTCTGAGCGTTAACTTCGTTACGGTGAATTATAAAACGAAGGATCCTGTTACAGAGTTTGATCTGGTAAATGCATTTGGTCCATAGTAATTCTCCAATGAAATCCATTTATTGGTGTCAACGATGTAATTCTGAATCGATGGAACAATCACCGCGAAGAATAGTTGGAAGAGCGAGTTTACATTTTTGTATAAAAGCTTAGCATCTTCTGTTAAAATAACGAGTATTTAAAAAGGAATGGTTCGCATCCGGAGAACGTCGTAGCGAGTAGAACGAGTCGTTTTCGCGCGGGCGGCGTTAGGTATACGTTGGTTCGCTTTGTGCGACAGCTTTTGTGCGTACGCAGGAGTGGTAGTTGGCGTATATGGGCCAGGGTTATGCGGAAACAGCTTCACGGCGAAAAAAGCTGGCTCGAGAGGTCGACAGCGCGAAGCAGTGGATATTAGTGGGTGCTTTATTCTTCCTTTTTCAAGCCTCTTCTCTCTCTTTCTTCGGGTTCTTCCTTCCTTCTGGACCGTCAGCTCCTGCCAGATAGGGGAAACGAGCTCGTCGTTCCGCTTTAATATTCCGCTTTTTATCTGCCTTATCTGCTTCATCTGCTTTATCTGCTTTATCTGCCTTATCTGCCGCGAATAGCGTTATCGTTGCGCGTCAGCTTTTCACCTCTGTCGAATTACCGTCGGCGATCCCTGGTGCCGAATTTGCTCCAACGCTGTCCGATATATATCCAGGCAGAAATACGCGTTTCAAATATTTTGCCGATGAATGCGAGCGATAATAACGGGAGAGAGATACATACGCGCCACGAATATATTTCTGTAGTCAGGAAACTCCGTTGCGCTCATTTATCTCTCAATTACGCTGTTAACCAGCATGGTCGTGAAAGGAATTTCCCTTGCCGAGAAAACTTTCATCCTGCCTTTGTCTCGTACGTTCCGAAAGTTTTCGACGAGAAGCAGAGGGTGTGCGCTAGTCGCGATCTCATCTCGTCGCGGAACAAATCAACGGATAGCAAGCGAAAAGAAAGCTCGCCGTTTTCGACGTCTTTCGATATCCGAATATCCGATTCTCCTGTGGCAAATACCTCGCTTAGAGTTACAGGTTGCACAGGTGGAAGCAGGAATTGAATGGATCGAGGGTACGGGATGAAGTGTCTCGAGCAGCGAGATTTACGAGCATCCTACCCAAGTCGGGTTGAGCGCGAAAGCTTTGCATTTGCCGTGTATTTTGGTGAAATGCCGCGAGGCTGGTTGCGAGAGGAGCGCTGGTGATTGGAAGGGGTGGAGGTGGCTGCGATGGGACCCAGCTGCGATAAACTGGATACTCGATTCGCGACACCGATTCATGTTGCTTCTACGCGCTAGAATTTTGTGGTACAATCCTTTCAACTGGGTCATCGACCCTGTGCGCTCCTCCAAACCCCTTTCCTGCTCGATCGTCGATCGAGACGATCCAGAGATCTCGCAAACTTTTTAGGAGGCTACACGCGCTTCGCATGAGTGTCTTCCAACCTCCCTCTCTCACTCTCGGTCCAGATGCCACCTTTTCTCGGTGATTTCGAGCCGGGTTATAGCAAGTTTATCGGGATCAGGGTCGCGAGGGGAAATTTATTCCGCGAAAAGACGAGTCACTGGAAATCCATAAATCGAGGATTCCCGAGATACGACCTGTGATTTATGATGAACAGCAAAAAGAAATAGTTCCAACCGGGGGAAAAGGAGGATACGGGTTTCGCACCGTTGTGCCGATTTATTAGCGTCATGCTCAAGTTACATCGAATTTCCTGTATCGAGTCCAGCGAACGACGCCCTTTATTTTTAACGAAAACACTTATCGTTGTTACCAAAGTTT